>JAVTVY010002011.1:0-33879 GCA_036873755.1 Hanleya hanleyi
AGTGAGCGAACGAGACGGTATTTATATCCTACGGGGAATTCGCGATTATTCTATTAGATCAAGAAACTTCCATCGGTACAACAATGACGTAAGATTTAACCCAGATACGATTACAACAACTACGAGAAAGTTCGACATAATTAACCCAGATAAACAAGTCTATGACAGTCTATATGTGCAGATGGCGCTCAAGTATAACTGCCGGCAATATCCTGGGCTCTTGATGCATGGACAGATGGCGCTGTGTACTAAAAACTCGGGTCATACGGGGCTGTTCGTAAAGCGGCCATCTGCAATCACAGAATCCTCGAGAAAACACCAGACGGATGACACATAATTCACCCACGACAATCGGTCACGATCACGAGAAAATTCCAGATCATAACCACACAACGGAAGGTTAACAAGTCCACCTCAGTTCCACAATTCTAGAACTATCTTCAGTGTCTAACTTTATACTGTAATACTATGACAGGTCAGGGTTAGTGCTAACTCTATCCCCCCTTTCTTTATCATAATTGAGAAAATCTTCTCTTCGGGATTAGGTGAGGAGTGCAAGGGGGTAGCTTCTATCGCTAGCTGAACTTATTCAAGAGTAAGGTCAGTGTTCTCAGATGACAGTTTAGCAAGGGCATCCATCTTATCTAAATCATTAGAATCTTCTTGGACCAGCCAATCACCTAGTTCTTATATGGTGCTATACCAGATGGTATTGTTCTGAACTTCTAAGTTCTCTGAGCCATAGACCCCAACCATCTCTTGTAGGATGTCTGTATCTTCGGTTGCAAGTTATCCATCAGCCCGTTCAATTGACTGTGTGATGTTCTTAACTTTTGGATTCATAGTTTTGTTGACAACTGGCCAAAATTTCTGTGGATCCCCTGAGTTGAGTTGGTCAATGAGGCTTTTCCAGTGTTCCTCTATCGCCTTGTCTACGGCTTCTTTGAACTCTTGTTTGGCTTTCTGTACCAGTATATATTTGTGTGGGTCATTTCTATACCTGAATCTCTTCTTTCTGGCTCTAACATTGTTTGCTTTTGCACCTACATCTGCATTCAACCAGCTTTTGCTGTGTGGACATACAGTTTTGCGCTTAATGTTCTTATCAGCTAGTTCCAACAGGGCATGGCGAAATTTAGTATACACCGTCTCTACATCTTTCTCTGTGTCAGAGAGATCCGAGAGCCATTCGCTGAAGACGATGTTTGTCTCGGTTTCCCAATTAGCCCAGTCTGTATTCCGAAATCCCACTTGCTTTCCCGGAAATTTGTTTGTCGTTGACCAATCCTGAAAGTTATCAGTCTATGGTCTGTAGCCAAAAAGACCTCTTCTCTGACCGCCCATTCCGAAATATCACTGTCTATTCCTCTCTTTGCCATGGTAAGGTCTATTATGGAGCTATCCCTTGTTGGTCTGCCATTATTGACTATATGTAAATTGTGCTTGTGCAAAATGTCCAGGAGTAACGGTCCGAGAAGGTTAACTTTCTTGTTAAACCAGTAGGGGGTGCTTGCCATTGAAATCTCCTGTAATGTTGAGAGAGTGAGGCTCCCTACTAACTCTATCTAATTGCGTCGAAAAGGCTGCCATAGCTCTAATGTCCTCTGGTGGAATGTAAACTGATTCAATGAGGTAGGAATGCCGATTCGTGTAGACGTTGGTCCACACCGCCTCAAGATCCCCTCTGTGCGTTTGACAATCTTGAAATCTTTACGGACCAAGATGGCACTCCCCCCGCCTTGCCTATATGGTCGCGTATATTTGTTCACATCCCAGTACTTCAGAGATCTACTAAGGTTCCAGTTCCGTTGCCAAATTTCAGTGAGACATAACACATCGATACATTGTTTTCTGACTACCTGCTCCATTAAAGTAAATGATGTATTGAATGACCGGATATTTGTGTGTCCTACCTTCATGATGAATATTTCTTAAGAATAATATAACATAGATGAGAAAACTAAAACTTGAAAGCAATATATTAATCTGGCCGCTAGAGACCTAGAACATTTTCCCCTTTCTAAAGCTTTTTTACAGACATTTGACTAATCTAAATGTTTTTCTCAGGCTGAGCGTGAAAGTTCAGTAGTGCCTAATACCAGTCTCTAGAGGAGAACTTGTGGCTCAAGGTCCTGTAGAACTGGCACGCCTTGCTAAATGCAGCATGCGCCCCTTCACAATTTGCACATTTAGGTGGACTCTCACACTTGCCGTTATGATCAGTCCCACAGTTTTCACATCTGTGCTCTAGAACACACTTGAAATTTAGAGAATGCTGAATTTAACTGTATTAAGTTGTTCCCCATTTTCTAATATTTTTGTCAGAAATGTCAGCTTCTTCTTTCTTCCGCTTCTTCTTTTTACCTCCGTCGATCAAACGGAGGTCTAGGAGAGCAACGTGAAATCTCCCGCCAAATAATTGTCATATGGGGAACCCACGACTCATAGGATTTCCAATAGGGATTGTCATGGTTCCCGACGAAATTTTAACTTCCTGTTTGGACACAATTGAAATAATGGGGTTCCCCATTGCAATGCATTTCAATGGGCCTTGCTTCTGTAGTCGGGTTCCACTTCCCTTTGTGCGCACGAGGATTACCTAAAATGCAAACCGAGCACGTGTTCGGAAAGAAATTCGTCCACTGGCAAACAACATGTCGGCTGTTAGGAGGCCCATCAATTCTTTAGCACACACCAGGGATTCATACACGTCGTCTATAGGGGGCCGAACGGCCAAATTGAATAAAAAACTCAATTTTCAGCTGTGTTTATTCAATTTTTGTTGTTTTTGAAGGAAAATGTTCAATATTTTCAGAAAATTCAATTCGAATTTGCTTTAAAAACCGATTACGAATTGAGTTTTCTCCCCTGTTTGGAGACGGACGTCTGTGTAACAACAACACATTTCAGTCGAACTTGGACGAGAAAAGCCGACCGGTGGTGTTTTAGAACGGGATTTTCAGTAACATTCGGGTGAACTCAGGGGACGTTTTCAAATAGGAACCCCAAACCACAAAGTCGTCGCTTTAACTTCGAGCCACCTTGAACCGTGTTGTTCTTCACTCTGTGGAGTAGTAGTCCTGCTGTGCAACCATGGAAAGGTTCAGCTTATTTGCATACGGCTTGCATACGGCCAACGTATACTGTACGTTAGCAAGAGCGACAGAGTAGTCCCCCCTCATGTGTTGCATGTGTTGGAAAGCTTTCACTTTCCACAGTGTATATACGGTATGTACAATTTTATAGCGGTTATATTTTCCCAACGAAGTTCCGATCAAATGATTAACAATCGAGGGCAAGAACTTAGAAAAGTCGTCTAGTTAGCTTGTAATCAGCTACGTGATAACACACTTATATGGTCGCCCGATTTAGTGATTTCTCGGGCTTATTTTCGTAACAACAACAACAACAACAAATGCTTGTTTTTTCAAAGTTATTACGTAGTTTATTCGTGATAATGCGTTTGGGTAGAAAAGAAAATGTTTCGCTAGACATTTTCCCAATGTCACTTAATATAACATTAAATTGTCAGACGAACTTTCTTTAAGAAATTGGTCAAACCTCATTACTTCATCAGTGTAACAGCTGACAAGTTACATTAGGAGGTGCGCGTTTCAGTGACTGATTGTAGTGTTCTGTTAATATCCCAAAACAGAAGGAAATACTCTTATTAGAAAGATTGACTCTATATATTCTACATATAATTTTTTCTTAAGTATTCATTTAAAAAGTTGATTTTCATAATCTATAATAATAAAAGCAAAACAATTTTAAAACTAAACTTAAAATTAATGTATGGATCATTAAAAACAATCCCCAGCTAAATAGCTTACCAAACACCTGTGTAGGTATTTAAGCAGAAATAGCATAGGGATGCTAAAATCTAAAAATATTCAATTTGATTTCGAAGAAGGGTCGCTAAAATTTAAATAAATTCAATTTTCACATTTAAAAAACTCAATATTTTGCTGCGGGTAGCTATGAAAATGACTTCTATAAACCCCTGCACACGTACTTCAAACTATTCCTTTGTTCCGTTTTGAGTGAATAATTCAAATTCAAGTCGGACACAACAGAATCGATGGCCCTCCAAACAGCCGACATGTTGTTTGCCAGTGGACGAATTTCTTTCCGAATACGTGCGCGGTTTGCATTTTGAGTAATCCTCGTGCGCGGAAAGGAAAGAAAGATGGCGTGAAGCGAGCAGGAAGTACGTTTTGATATGTGCCGAGCACAGGCAGCAGTCCTTGGTGGGTTGGGGGGAGAGAAAAAGGTGGTGCGGGGGGGGGGGTCTCTATAGATATACTTAGACCCAATATGGCCTCCAGCGCCACCCCATATATACATCTCGCAATATTTGTCCTCCGATGTACAAGGACTGCTACCTGTGGTGCCGAGAAACAAAAACAATCCCGAGTCACTTTTCTACCCTCTGTGCTTTTGTGAGCAGATTGTGTGTGCATATGGATAAGTTGATGAAATAAGGTACGTATTTATTCATGTATTTGGGTCGAATTTCATGAGTTGAATTTTGCTGTTTGTCGTGCGCCGGCATCATTGAAAACTGTTGACCGCTTCTCTCTTGCACCACATGATATTGGATATCAGCTCAGATTCCTCACGAAATAAACATTACGCATGTAATGACCACATGCGGGGTGATACATGTGTCAATCGGTCAGACATTTCCAAGGATGCCAAGTTCTAACTTAAAACAACCATGCCAGACTTCATTCCTTCACTCAGAATAATTGGGTCTAACTTTTACAAAACCTGCAGCTCACAATAGCTCCTGGATCTACAACAGATAAATGAAGGGACCTATTTTATCTGTGCTATGGCAAAAATATCATGTAGAATGGGATTGTGTGGATAATATCAGATTCATGGAAGTTGAAGTCCTGCAGCATGCTCCACAAATATCATCAAAGGTCATAAAACTTTCTGCTCTGCACCAGTGTGGGTCTATACTTGTTTTTTTTTTGTTTTTTTTTTTTTACAAAATTATCTCCCTTGACCAGGTAAGGACTTGAGTATCTAAAATGATTTAGCTTCTAGAAACAAAGACTTCATTTCCTGAGTAGAGGTAAAAACCGAACATATTTTGACTATTTTATTCAAATTTCAATTCCACTTCTGGTATATGTGCATGTATAAAATACATACAGAATGAACTGCATACAGAATAACACAAAGAACAGGTATATATGTATCTTATTACATTCTTAACCAAAGATCAATACCTGGGTGATATTACAACAATACCATGGTGTTATATATTGTTATGATGGGCTTAACTTTAGCTGCTGAAGATATTTTTAATTTGAGGGCAATGGGCAATTATACTAAATTTATTTTCATAACTTCATTTATTTTCACAATAAGCAACATAATCGAGATTAGCAAGTGAAGTTTTACAACATAATATAATATGCATCATGGGTCTCCTTCAGTTTGGTGTAGACATATATACCCTTGAATATATGTTATCATGATTCAGTCATAATATTGTCTGTATTATATTGATGTCGACAAGGAATAAACATAATTATTTGATAGTATTATTAATTGTATGTTGCTTATGATTAATATTAACTTTTTATTCGCGGGAATCCAGCCATTCGTTCCATATGGGCAATATTCTCATCAGCCATCATCATTCAATATGAATGTGATACATGTTCATGGTAATTGATACATTATGGTGAAGGTGACCTGTAACACCAGTATGCAAAATTATTCCGAGCGCATTGAATCATCACATGAAGCTGAGACAGATCAGAACGGAGTGTCGATAAAATCAGGCGTGTTTTGTAGAGGATTCTCTCAATGAGGATGCTATACTGTACACATACAAAATATGAAGTGTTGATGTGTAGGGCCTATAGCACAAAATCACAAACGAGTTGGTAAAACTAGGCACACAGGGTCTCATTTCTGCCGCTAACGTGTTGATTTGGGTGGGGGCGTCCCCTCAGGGGGAGGTGGGGGTGGGAAGGAGCCTAATGTCTCAAGCAGTATTCCAGGTTTTCCATCAATATACTCTATTCCATAGCCCAATATTTCAAGCACGTGAAATCAGACAAAAATTATTTGCGGGGAATGTGACTTCCTAATCCCTACACATGTAGCTGGGCATGCTATTGGGGAACCCTCAACCCCAGGTTAATTACCATTGGTGAAGTTAACGTCCAAGAAATGCAAAACTGAGCTTGGCATCCGGCCCTATGTTATTCAGTGATGTATTCTCCTACGGACCCTGTTGCCTCGACGGAGGTCTTTGCGCTCATCCAGCGCTTGTTCCTTCTTTTCTTTTCCGTCGGATAACTTTTGAATCCCGTCGTCAATCAACTTCAAATTTGTCCGAGGCTGGATACTTGTGTTTTATCTACAATTTCTGTTGTATGCAAATTTTCCGTCTGGTAAAGTGGCTGTCTGTGTTTGGGTACCAATTCCATATTCTCATTTGCATAGATAGCACATCAGTGATTGGTTCACAGTTATGACTGGCAAAATAGTCTGAAGCCATTTGCATCTAAAGTAAATTCAGTTCCTGTTTGATAGCCATGCCATTCAATTGTGTACCGTATGGTGATTTATGCCCTGGAACATGTACACGTATGTACATTTCTCCAGGAAATGAACTAAACAGAGACAGTGGCCTTGCAGATTTTAAACCCACTGACACAGATACATTAATTCAAGAACATTTCCGGGTCAAATCTAGGTAGGAGGCACAGATAACAAGACCATGTGATTGTTATTTTTTGTGCTGATCCACCTATAGGTGGCGACACCTGGGGGCAAAGTTACCATTTAATTTCCGGACAATAATTCCTGAAAAACAAAACAGATTTTTATTGAGCTCTTAGCTTTAGCTGCGGAAAGCTCAATATAGAGATCTAAATGATGCCTGTGGATGTCCCTGTCCCTGTTCTTGTCCCTGTCCCTGTCCAAAAAAAATTGTTCCTGTCCACAGCTTCTCGGCCCCAAGCTATGTCTCCTGAACTAAGCCCTGGCCGCCCCCCTCCCCCAATTCTCATATATTCCGGGAGATTATATGATTGCTACACTTATTCAACCTATGCACCACCCTCGAGAGGATGATACTAACCTATCTAAGGTATGAGAATCAGTGAGCATTGTTTATACACACACATGCCGAATCTCCTAAAATTTATAGGGTTTCCTCGATCTATTGTTCTTATAGAGAACACATTTAGGCTAACTTTTGATTCGTTTGCTTATGATAAAAAACGAAGTAAGATGAAAAAGAACAAAGTAATGTGAAGTGTTGGACACAAGTCTTCTTTGGCAATATGTACCTGTAGTATTCCGTACATTTACAGCAATTATATATTATTTTGCTAGCCAGGCCTTGTGTTTGGGTGGTCTCTGATAAACTACCACTTCACAAGTTTACCATTCGTAGAGGCGCTGTGATTCCACAAAACCTAATGATATGAAACTTGAGAATATCATCAGTACAATGACGGTACCAAAATTACCTCCCTTTGCCCCTGGATCGACTTCTCCCGTTGATGGAAATTTCAGTTAGCACATGTTGTGAGATAGAACATGTTCAAGATGTACATTGGTGAACTCGTGTTTGGAAAGAAGATCTACGATAATGAGTCTTGCTGTGTTGTTTCTCTCCAGATGATTTGCCAGGTTCTTACAGTTGAAAATCTGCAGTATTTAGAATTGTCAGTGGCTTACTCAGAGTTCAATTTTGCAAACGAGAGATATATGGTTAATTTTTGTCCCTCAATATATAACTTAATTAATTCTTTCTGGCAAGAGGAACGATCTTGAAATACATCATGAATAATAATCCCCTCATTATTCTCATGTAAAGTTTCTCAAACCAGCACTGCAGTATGCCATTGGTATAGTATATATAACTTGGAACTATACTGATATATTAAAATGTTTGGCTATTAAAAAAAAACAAAACAATAGTCTGGTGTAGCCCCCTGATTATTGTTTTGGAGGCGGATGTCGCCTGTTCCATCCAATTGCTAAGCTCAAATTTATTCTCGCTGGTACGCTAAATGCTTATTTCTCACCCACCGATTCAAAATCAATTATGTGATATTGAAGTGAGACGTTGGGAAGTTTGGATCGACAGGGTTTCGAAAAGTAAAGCTATGGGCAACTGATTGGCTGGTCGGTGACTGGCATACAAGTTGTATTCATAATCATATTCATCAGTCTATCATTATGATGATCCATAGCTAGGATGGATGGGAAAACAGCAGATCTCCCATGACATGAAACTGATGTGTGTGATAGGGAGATAGAACACACTCACTCATACATTTAAATACCGTTTGCTGTGTGTGAGAGAAGCCAATTAATAGCTTTTGGTCGATTTGGTTCAAGGGAGGTAATTTCATGGAGTGTCAAACAAACTCGGATCATGCCCATGTGGGAAAATTGTGGCACGCTGTTGGGTAGGTTTGTCCTTCAAGGTCAGAGTTTGTGAAGCTAACGTGGTGGCGCCCATATTGTATGAGAATACAGGCATATGAGAATGGATAATTGGAAAGGATACTTGAAGCCTAATATAATTGGCAGCTATGCAGGGTGTCTATCATTGGGTGTGTGATTCAAATATGGGTGTAAAACCAGCGGTTTGGGGGAAAAATGGTGACAGAAGTTACAATGCATGAAACAGATGCATGATTACCATATTGCACCGTACGTTTTTTAGAACATCAAGAAATTCATCGGATTTACAATGATTGTGTGCCTGTGAAGATTTGTCCACAGTGTGGTCAAGCCTGAATGAGCGGTCTGACATCACAAAGTCACGAAGGCGTATAATGTGTATTATCAGGGGAAATCATGTAAAGTTATGGATGTCCAGATGCCAAGTTAGGAATATGGTATGAAATTATGTTAATTTCAACCTCAGGGTGCCGGTTTGACAAACCATTATTATATGATGGTTGAGGATATTATATTCAAAGTGCGGGAAGCCTAGATAACTAGTATAATCTTGAATGGGTAGAATGTTCAGCATTTACAACTTCACTCACAAGACCATAATGAGCATCATCTATTCTCGATGATTAGAGTCAGAGTTGTTTGCAGAATTGCCCTTGGGATTTTTGTGGGTGCAGTATGTATTGACACACACAGTGGCGGGATCCTTGCGGGCAAACTAAGTGAAGCTGCTCCACAGGGGGCAGATAGCGGGAAACATTGCCTATATGGGTGATACATAGGGATGTGGGCTTGCCTGGTGTGGTATTTCACAGGGAGCATTATCAGGATTATGGGTCGCCTATGTTTCCATAGGGATCTGATATGGGGCTTGCCTGGTGTGGTATTACACAGGGAGCATATGGTTTTAATAAATTCGCCTATGTTTCCATAGGGATCCGATGTGGGGCTTGCCTGGTGCCGTATTTCACAGGGAGCATATATGGTTTTAATAAAATTGCCTATGTTTCCATAGGGATCAAATGTGGGGCTTGTCTGGTGCGGTATTACACAGGGAGCATATATGGCTTTAATATAATTGCCTATGAATTCCATGGGGATCACGTGGGTCTTGCCTGGTAACTTTCACAGGGAGCGGTTGTGGTTTATAAGATAGTTGATTCGTCCGGACACCGAAAGGTTGGCGTTTCAGCATGTCCGTAGGGATCTCGTCACTAGAGTTGTTATAATATGGAATAAAGCCGTGGCCGATATCCATCCAAATATTAAATAGTTGTGTGTTATTTGTTCATAGTATTCGGGCATATTTGAATAATAAAGTTTATCATAAATGCAATTACATGATAAACCAATTTATTCTATTGCCTGAACCGAGGGGAGGTGTTGCATCGTCGGGTTATGTCCCTTAGTTACAATCCTCCAACATCCGGGTATTCCTTTTCGGATATGCTGACCATCAGAGCAGATGGCTTTCTGGAAGGAAATTGTTATCAGAAAATTTCCCATCCGCCTCTCCCTTGAACTTCCCGGACCCTCTTGATAGGTTTTGTGCTTGATTTAGAGTACTGACTGAGTAATGTTAGATAGCTTTCATTCCAAAGAATGGGCTCAAGAACTGTTATCTTGACAGCTTTCATCTAAGATGTTCACTAGACTGACGTATGCTATCATTTTATGTTCAGTTCAAATGATCACAGTTCGGGCCTAATTCAAGGAGTATACTTCATGGTGCCTCGAGGGGCTGGGATATATATTTCTTTATTACAGTATGAATTAGGGAGGTTACATCTAAACAGATATTGCTTGCTGTCTGGTTTGTTCGTTTTATATTTCAGAAGTACTGCTGATGGTTCTAAGATGACTGGTACTGCTATCTAATATCTGGATTTCTTACTGCTACTTGCTATGATGATTCGGTCACGTGGGTCGTTAATATGCTTAATATGGCTGTTCGCAACTACTCCATTTGTGAGGACGAACTGTAAGGTATAGCACTGAAGTTCTGAGTTGAAATCCGAAGAAAAACAATTTTCTGTGAGTAAGTCGGTCATGGTCCCAATCAGGGCAACAAAGACATTCCCTATATAAATCAGTTAGGGTTCAATTCCTGGCAACAAGGAACTTTTGTGACTGTAAATCGTTCAGGTTGTAAACAGTGCAGCAACAAACTGCTGTGTATAAATTTTCATCTGTCAAGGTTCAAATCTGTGAAATAACAAATAACTTGTGCATACATCGTTCCACAAACACCAGACTTCGAATACGAACCAGTGCAACAACAGTCTGTGCGACGTTGGCAATTTGGTATGTATGAATAGACTTCAGGGAATAATCCGGGCAACAGTGAACTTCTTGGTAATGAGTTCAGTAAGAGATATTTGTGTGAAAATGACTGTGTGAACCAATTTGCACTGAACATCAATTGATTGTGTAATAGTGCAAGAGCACACATTCCTGATCACATATGGACAATATTTTTGTATCATGACAAACATTTTGAATGAGGAGATTTCAGCAATTTAAATCTTTCTGGATCAGTGCTAAGCTATGCCATCAAATGTATGCTGAATCGGATCAGATAGTGTGAAGGCGTTATTTGTTTAACTTGGTTTCTCTGAAGTTCTATTGTTTATTTATATGATATATGGATTATGTAAGCCATGTGTGGTATTTTAGCATAAAATGGTGTATATTAGGGTACAAGTGAGAAGTTGAATGTTAGGAAGGTAGTCAGCCCTAACAGATTGTCACTTTCCTGAATGAGGATCGAGCCATGTGAAGCATTTGAATATTTGGAAGTGGCCACACTGGAGTTGCCAGTAAGAAATGAGTGAGCAGAGATCATTCCTAAGCAGTTTGACCCAGCCGGCCATTTTTGACAAACTGATGAACAAATTCAAATACTGATGGCGCAGTATTGGTGTAACAAAAAAAATCTTTGCCAGGAATGACAATGTTTAGGGCTGGTTACATCTTAAGTAATTGCTTGTATTTTGGAGGTTTGTTTGCACATTTATTCAGAAATGTTTCAGGTATCTTACAATTTTGTCACGGCATATATTTTAGGTTCAGTAGCGGGATCCTTGCGGGCAAACTAAGTGAAGCTGCTCCACAGGGGGCAGATAGCGGGAAACATTGCCTATATGGGTGATACATAGGGATGTGGGCTTGCCTGGTGTGGTATTTCACAGGGAGCATTATCAGGATTATGGGTCGCCTATGTTTCCATAGGGATCTGATATGGGGCTTGCCTGGTGTGGTATTACACAGGGAGCATATGGTTTTAATAAATTCGCCTATGTTTCCATAGGGATCCGATGTGGGGCTTGCCTGGTGCCGTATTTCACAGGGAGCATATATGGTTTTAATAAAATTGCCTATGTTTCCATAGGGATCAAATGTGGGGCTTGCCTGGTGCGGTATTACACAGGGAGCATATATGGCTTTAATATAATTGCCTATGAATTCCATGGGGATCACGTGGGTCTTGCCTGGTAACTTTCACAGGGAGCGGTTGTGGTTTATAAGATAGTTGATTCGTCCGGACACCGAAAGGTTGGCGTTTCAGCATGTCCGTAGGGATCTCTAGAGTTGTTATAATATGGAATAAAGCCGTGGCCGATATCCATCCAAATATTAAATAGTTGTGTGTTATTTGTTCATAGTGTTCGGGCATATTTGAATAATAAAGTTTATCATAAATACAATTACATGATAAACCAATTTATTCTATTGCCTGAACCGAGGGGAGGTGTTGCATCGTCGGGTTATGTCCCTTAGTTACAATCCTCCAACATCCGGGTATTCCTTTTCGGATATGCTGACCATCAGAGCAGATGGCTTTCTGGAAGGAAATTGTTATCAGAAAATTTCCCATCCGCCTCTCCCTTGAACTTCCCGGACCCTCTTGATAGGTTTTGTGCTTGATTTAGAGTACTGACTGAGTAATGTTAGATAGCTTTCATTCCAAAGAATGGGCTCAAGAACTGTTATCTTGACAGCTTTCATCTAAGATGTTCACTAGACTGACGTATGCTATCATTTTATGTTCAGTTCAAATGATCACAGTTCGGGCCTAATTCAAGGAGTATACTTCATGGTGCCTCGAGGGGCTGGGATATATATTTCTTTATTACAGTATGAATTAGGGAGGTTACATCTAAACAGATATTGCTTGCTGTCTGGTTTGTTCGTTTTATATTTCAGAAGTACTGCTGATGGTTCTAAGATGACTGGTACTGCTATCTAATATCTGGATTTCTTACTGCTACTTGCTATGATGATTCGGTCACGTGGGTCGTTAATATGCTTAATATGGCTGTTCGCAACTACTCCATTTGTGAGGACGAACTGTAAGGTATAGCACTGAAGTTCTGAGTTGAAATCCGAAGAAAAACAATTTTCTGTGAGTAAGTCGGTCATGGTCCCAATCAGGGCAACAAAGACATTCCCTATATAAATCAGTCGGGGTTCAATTCCTGGCAACAAGGAACTTTTGTGACTGTAAATCGTTCAGGTTGTAAACAGTGCAGCAACAAACTGCTGTGTATAAATTTTCATCTGTCAAGGTTCAAATCTGTGAAATAACAAATAACTTGTGCATACATCGTTCCACAAACACCAGACTTCGAATACGAACCAGTGCAACAACAGTCTGTGCGACGTTGGCAATTTGGTATGTATGAATAGACTTCAGGGAATAAACCGGGCAACAGTGAACTTCTTGGTAATGAGTTCAGTAAGAGATATTTGTGTGAAAATGACTGTGTGAACCAATTTGCACTGAACATCAATTGATTGTGTAATAGTGCAAGAGCACACATTCCTGATCACATATGGACAATATTTTTGTATCATGACAAACATTTTGAATGAGGAGATTTCAGCAATTTAAATCTTTCTGGATCAGTGCTAAGCTATGCCATCAAATGTATGCTGAGTCGGATCAGATAGTGTGAAGGCGTTATTTGTTTAACTTGGTTTCTCTGAAGTTCTATTGTTTATTTATATGATATATGGATTATGTAAGCCATGTGTGGTATTTTAGCATAAAATGGTGTATATTAGGGTACAAGTGAGAAGTTGAATGTTAGGAAGGTAGTCAGCCCTAACAGATTGTCACTTTCCTGAATGAGGATCGAGCCATGTGAAGCATTTGAATATTTGGAAGTGGCCACACTGGAGTTGCCAGTAAGAAATGAGTGAGCAGAGATCATTCCTAAGCAGTTTGACCCAGCCGGCCATTTTTGACAAACTGATGAACAAATTCAAATACTTGGCGCAGTTTTGGTGTAACAAAGAAAGCTTTGCCAGGAATGACAATGTTTAGGACTGGTTACATCTTAAGTAATTGCTTGTATTTTGGAGGTTTGTTTGCACATTTATTCAGAAATGTTTCAGGTATCTTACAATTTTGTCACGGCATATATTTTAGGTTCAGTAGCGGGATCCTTGCGGGCAAACTAAGTGAAGCTGCTCCACAGGGGGCAGATAGCGGGAAACATTGCCTATATGGGTGATACATAGGGATGTGGGCTTGCCTGGTGTGGTATTTCACAGGGAGCATTATCAGGATTATGGGTCGCCTATGTTTCCATAGGGATCTGATATGGGGCTTGCCTGGTGTGGTATTACACAGGGAGCATATGGTTTTAATAAATTCGCCTATGTTTCCATAGGGATCCGATGTGGGGCTTGCCTGGTGCCGTATTTCACAGGGAGCATATATGGTTTTAATAAAATTGCCTATGTTTCCATAGGGATCAAATGTGGGGCTTGCCTGGTGCGGTATTACACAGGGAGCATATATGGCTTTAATATAATTGCCTATGAATTCCATGGGGATCACGTGGGTCTTGCCTGGTAACTTTCACAGGGAGCGGTTGTGGTTTATAAGATAGTTGATTCGTCCGGACACCGAAAGGTTGGCGTTTCAGCATGTCCGTAGGGATCTCGTCACTAGAGTTGTTATAATATGGAATAAAGCCGTGGCCGATATCCATCCAAATATTAAATAGTTGTGTGTTATTTGTTCATAGGTTTCGGGCATATTTGAATAATAAAGTTTATCATAAATGCAATTACATGATAAACCAATTTATTCTATTGCCTGAACCGAGGGGAGGTGTTGCATCGTCGGGTTATGTCCCTTAGTTACTGTAGAATGCATATAGTCCGTGTTCAGATCTATGTTGAGATACTGATATTCTAGTTCCCAATCCCAGCATGCACGGGGAGCTAGCAGCCATGATGGCGATATGTGCAGATGTACAGGTATCGTGCTGGTCGTAATAAACGATCTTCTGCTCACTATATGACTTTGTCAGTCCATATCTACATGGTGTCAGAGAGCGGGATATCTACGTATGATAACTAGATATTTGCAGCGTACCCCGTCAACTTGTGTGGACTGAAAAATAACATTTTCGCTACTGCAGTGTGACCACGCGTTCTGTCAAGGTCAAGGTCGTCACGTTCGCTATGGCTGATTCCGGGCTAAACAAACCGGCGGTGCTATCGTTTCAAGGAAATGTAGCGGAGAACTGGCGACAATTCGAACTTGAATTTGACATTTACATTGCTGCAGGACACAGTGAAAAAGATGAAAAAACTCAAGCATACATTTTGCTGAACCTCGCAGGCAGGGAAGCAATTGAGCGGGAAAAATCGTTCGTTTATCAAGAAGCAACTGACGATGTAGCAGCGGAGTCCCGTGAGGATCCAGAATGTCTGAAACGCAAATTTAGGGAAATTTGTAATCCTCAGACTAACACAACAATGGAACGTTTTCGCTTTAACAGCAGAAATCAACAACAGGGTGAGTCCTTTGAATCATATTACTCAGATCTCAGAAACAAGGCAAGTACATGCAAATTTGATGCTCTCAAAGATGAAATGATAAAGGACAGAATTGTTTGTGGCATACACCTTGACTCTGTACGCAAATTATTGCTCAAAGAAGAAAAATTAACATTAGCAAGAGCAGTACATATCTGTCAAATCAATGAACTCTCAGAAATGCGCATCAAAGAACTCAGTTCTACCACAGCTGAAGTACATGGGGTGAAATACAAATCCCGACAACTGAACAGAAATCGATCAGATGTGAACAGTAGTATAGAGAGACCCCATTCAGGACCAAACTGTGGTTACTGTGTTACATTCAAAGTAGACACTGGAGCAAAATGCAATGTACTTCCTTTCGAAACTTTCAAGAATGTACGAAATGATGAACAGATTAGCAGAAAGGGTTCGGTTAAGTTAGTCAGTTACAGCGGTGACGTCATCGACACGGTAGGAACCACGACCATAGATTGTGCCTACCTAGGAAAAATGCACAAGCTACAGTTCCATGTTGTAGACAAACCGGTGAAAGCACTTATTGGTCTACAGGATAGTGTGAAACTAAACATGATAACTTTGAATGATACACATGAGCTTGATCAGGCTACAGTGCCAAATATGACACATGAATACATAGCTGAGCATTACAAACAGTTATTTGAGGGTGAGCTTGGACGCTTACCGGTAACCTACGACGCCGAACTTGACCCTGATGTTCAGCCTGTCATCAGGCCCCCACGACGCATTCCAGTCAGCATGCAAGATAAAGTTAAAGCTGAACTTGACAAGATGGTGGAACGCGGTGTCATCACACCAGTTGATGAACCAACCGACTGAGTCTCCTCCATGGTAGCTACAAAGAAGAAGAACAAAGATGAAATCAGGGTGTGTATTGATCCGATGGACCTTAATAAAGCTATCAAACGGCAGCATTATCCTATGAGGACAATTGAGGAAATTCTAGCCAGGATGCCGAATGCCCAATATTTCTCTATTTGTGATGCATCACAAGGATTCTGGCAAATTCCACTCAGCGAGAGAACGTCTCTCCTCACAACGTTCAATACGGCTTATGGAAGGTACAGATTCTTAGTTCTTCCCTTTGGTATTGTCTCCGCAAGCGAGGTTTTCCAGAAGGCTATGGACAGCCTATTCAGCGGCTATCCCGTGGAAATCATCGTTGATGACCTGCTGATATGGGGCAGCACAGAGCAGTCCCATGATGCAAATCTCAAGCGTGTCCTAGACCGAGCAGTCGAGCTGAAGCTGAAGTTAAATTTCAGCAAATGCAAGTTCAAGGTCACAGCGGTGCCATATGTTGGACACCTCCTCACAAACAAAGGCGTCAATCCAGACCCTGAGAAAGTGCGTGCTATCACAGCAATGCCCGTACCAGCTGATCTACCAGCATTACAGAGATTTCTTGGAATGGTTACATACTTAGCCAAGTTCATTCCCCGACTGAGCGAAATGGGTGCTCCTCTCCGAGAGCTCCTCACGAAAGACGTCTTGTGGACATGGGAAAAATCCCATCAAGAAGCTTTCGACAAAATCAAAGAAACCATCAGCACGCCGCCCGTCCTAAAATTCTTCGATGTTCAGAAACCTGTAACACTTACCTGCGATGCTTCCAAAACTGGACTCGGTGCTGCCATTCTACAGGAAGGCAGACCGGTTGCCTACGCATCTCGTGCCCTCACCAAGACACAAACAAATTACGCGCAAATTGAGAAAGAACTTTTGTCGGTGCTGTTTGCGTGTGGGAAGTTCAACGACTATATATACGGCAGACCTGTGACCGTGGAAACCGACCACAAGCCACTCGTAACAATTTTCAAGAAGCCGCTACTGTCTGCTCCAGTACGTCTCCAACGTATGCTCCTGAAACTTCAACAGTACAACTTGACTGTGATCTACAAGCCTGGTGCTGAACTCCATGTCGCCGACACACTATCACGTGCGTATCTCCCAGAAACGGATCCACCAACTGGTGAGGATGAATTCGAGGTGATGATAGTGTTACCCATGAGTGAGTCTAGAATGGATCAACTTCGAATGGAAACGACAAATGATCCACTTCTCCAGCGTCTATCCAGCGTCATACATCATGGATGGCCCGATGATCAAAAATCCGTACATCCAGACATCCGTCCTTTCTTTGGATTCCGGGATAATCTTGTGCAATATGATGGCATCATATTCAAGGGAGAAAAGGTAGTTGTGCCGAAAGCTCTACAAGCTGACTACCTCGAACAGATTCATCAAGGTCATTTCGGTCCAGAAAAGTGCAAAAACAGGGCTCGTGATGTACTATACTGGCCCAACATGTACAAGGACATAGACAGAAAATCAGCTGATTGTGCCATTTGCAACAGTCTTAAGTTGCATCAACAGAAAGAGCCTCTCAAACTCCACCACATTCCAAGTCGACCATGGGAAACCGTGTTTATGGATCTATTCCATTGGAACAATGCGGAATATCTTGTGCTCACCGACTCTTACTCCGGATGGTTTGAGCTGAATACTCTGCCAGACATCTCTTCTAAAACCGTTATCCGGAAGGTAAAAAGCCATTTTGCTAGACATGGTGTTCCGGACTGTGTCTATTCCGACAATGGTACTCAATTCTCAGCGGAAGAGTTTGGCAAGTTTGCCAACCAATGGGATTTCAAACACTTGACAAGCAGTCCATGCTATCCCCAGAGCAACGGCTTGGCAGAGAAAGCTGTGCAAGTCGCAAAGAGATTACTAGAGAAATGTAAGCGCGATGGCACTGACCCCAATCTCGCTATTCTCAACCACCGAAACACGCCCCGTGACCCCATCCTTGGTTCCCCAGCACAGCGTCTCCTCTCTAGGCGGACAAAGACAACACTACCTACCTCTGAGAAACTCTTAGAACCAAAGGTTGTCGATTCCGAAAAGGTCCGAAAGCGTTTGACAGAAATCCGAATGCAACAAAAGGCTTATTACGATAAGACTGCAAAATCCCTAACGTCTCTGAACACTGGAGACCATGTGAGGCTACAAACCGACAAGGGTTACGACAAACCAGGTGTTATCGTTAGACCGGACGCTTCTCCCAGATCCTTCATTGTGAGTTCAGGTGACAGAGAATACCGAAGAAATCGCAGACACATCCTCAGAGTCGGTAATCCATCACCACCAACTGTTACAAGTCCACCAGCTGTTGAACTGCCCTCGTCAAATACTCACAGTATGACCAAATCCCAAACTCCTAGGAGAGGTGAGTCGACAAATCCTGATATTCCGGATGAGTCCACTCTATTTCAAACACCAGTTACCACAAGGAGTGGAAGGATCAGTCGTCCAAATCCAAAATACATGGAATAACATTCGGATGTGGAACTGTGATCATTATTGCCTAAATAATTCAGTATTAATTCACTTTGAACTTTTAGAGAACAGTTTGGTATTCGTTCAGTTTGAACTTTAAGAGAACAGTTGAAATTAATTCTGTTGAACTTTCAGAGAACAGTTTGGTGATAGTTCAGTTTGAACTTGAATCGGTGAACTATGCTTATTGACCTTATTGACATCTAACGTTGCGATTTGTTTGAACTCTTAAGTGCTGAATTATATGTACTCGTCACAGTGGTGACATCCCTTTGAACTTTAAATGCTGAGGTTCTCTGCTTAGTTACACCATTGACAATTGTTGGACTCTAAATTCATATTGCCTTTTGCAGAAGCAATATATGACATAAGAGCAAGATCTTGTTACAACACCGTTTTCAGATCCTCGGCTACCTGTCTGTTTCCATACTGAATTTAACAAACCTATACTAGGGCCAATTCTGAAATAACGATACATTGCTAAAAGGGGAAGATGTAGAATGCATATAGTCCGTGTTCAGATCTATGTTGATATACTGATATTCTAGTTCCCAATCCCAGCATGCACGGGGAGCTAGCAGCCATGATGGCGATATGTGCAGATGTACAGGTATCGTGCTGGTCGTAATAAACGATCTTCTGCTCACTATATGACTTTGTCAGTCCATATCTACAGTTACAATCCTCCAACATCCGGGTATTCCTTTTCGGATATGCTGACCATCAGAGCAGATGGCTTTCTGGAAGGAAATTGTTATCAGAAAATTTCCCATCCGCCTCTCCCTTGAACTTCCCGGACCCTCTTGATAGGTTTTGTGCTTGATTTAGAGTACTGACTGAGTAATGTTAGATAGCTTTCATTCCAAAGAATGGGCTCAAGAACTGTTATCTTGACAGCTTTCATCTAAGATGTTCACTAGACTGACGTATGCTATCATTTTATGTTCAGTTCAAATGATCACAGTTCGGGCCTAATTCAAGGAGTATACTTCATGGTGCCTCGAGGGGCT
This sequence comes from Hanleya hanleyi, assembly GCA_036873755.1. Lineage (NCBI taxonomy): Eukaryota > Metazoa > Mollusca > Polyplacophora > Lepidopleurida > Hanleyidae > Hanleya > Hanleya hanleyi. Next base: position 19,662 of record JAVTVY010002011.1, read on the forward strand.
GGGATATATATTTCTTTATTACAGTATGAATTAGGGAGGTTACATCTAAACAGATATTGCTTGCTGTCTGGTTTGTTCGTTTTATATTTCAGAAGTACTGCTGATGGTTCTAAGATGACTGGTACTGCTATCTAATATCTGGATTTCTTACTGCTACTTGCTATGATGATTCGGTCACGTGGGTCGTTAATATGCTTAATATGGCTGTTCGCAACTACTCCATTTGTGAGGACGAACTGTAAGGTATAGCACTGAAGTTCTGAGTTGAAATCCGAAGAAAAACAATTTTCTGTGAGTAAGTCAGTCATGGTCCCAATCAGTGCAACAAAGACATTCCGTATATAAATCAGTTAGGGTTCAATTCCTGGCAACAAGGAACTTTTGTGACTGTAAATCGTTCAGGTTGTAAACAGTGCAGCAACAAACTGCTGTGTATAAATTTTCATCTGTCAAGGTTCAAATCTGTGAAATAACAAATAACTTGTGCATACATCGTTCCACAAACACCAGACTTCGAATACGAACTAGTGCAACAACAGTCTGTGCGACGTTGGCAATTTGGTATGTATGAATAGACTTCAGGGAATAATCCGGGCAACAGTGAACTTCTTGGTAATGAGTTCAGTAAGAGATATTTGCGTGAAAATGACTGTGTGAACCAATTTGCACTGAACATCAATTGATTGTGTAATAGTGCAAGAGCACACATTCCTGATCACATATGGACAATATTTTTGTATCATGACAAACATTTTGAATGAGGAGATTTCAGCAATTTAAATCTTTCTGGATCAGTGCTAAGCTATGCCATCAAATGTATGCTGAATCGGATCAGATAGTGTGAAGGCGTTATTTGTTTAACTTGGTTTCTCTGAAGTTCTATTGTTTATTTATATGATATATGGATTATGTAAGCCATGTGTGGTATTTTAGCATAAAATGGTGTATATTAGGGTACAAGTGAGAAGTTGAATGTTAGGAAGGTAGTCAGCCCTAACAGATTGTCACTTTCCTGAATGAGGATCGAGCCATGTGAAGCATTTGAATATTTGGAAGTGGCCACACTGGAGTTGCCAGTAAGAAATGAGTGAGCAGAGATCATTCCTAAGCAGTTTGACCCAGCCGGCCATTTTTGACAAACTGATGAACAAATTCAAATACTTGGCGCAGTTTTGGTGTAACAAAGAAAGCTTTGCCAGGAATGACAATGTTTAGGACTGGTTACATCTTAAGTAATTGCTTGTATTTTGGAGGTTTGTTTGCACATTTATTCAGAAATGTTTCAGGTATCTTACAATTTTGTCACGGCATATATTTTAGGTTCAGTAGCGGGATCCTTGCGGGCAAACTAAGTGAAGCTGCTCCACAGGGGGCAGATAGCGGGAAACATTGCCTATATGGGTGATACATAGGGATGTGGGCTTGCCTGGTGTGGTATTTCACAGGGAGCATTATCAGGATTATGGGTCGCCTATGTTTCCATAGGGATCTGATATGGGGCTTGCCTGGTGTGGTATTACACAGGGAGCATATGGTTTTAATAAATTCGCCTATGTTTCCATAGGGATCCGATGTGGGGCTTGCCTGGTGCCGTATTTCACAGGGAGCATATATGGTTTTAATAAAATTGCCTATGTTTCCATAGGGATCAAATGTGGGGCTTGCCTGGTGCGGTATTACACAGGGAGCATATATGGCTTTAATATAATTGCCTATGAATTCCATGGGGATCACGTGGGTCTTGCCTGGTAACTTTCACAGGGAGCGGTTGTGGTTTATAAGATAGTTGATTCGTCCGGACACCGAAAGGTTGGCGTTTCAGCATGTCCGTAGGGATCTCGTCACTAGAGTTGTTATAATATGGAATAAAGCCGTGGCCGATATCCATCCAAATATTAAATAGTTGTGTGTTATTTGTTCATAGTGTTCGGGCATATTTGAATAAATGATTGCTACACTTATTCAACCTATGCACCACCCTCGAGAGGATGATACTAACCTATCTAAGGTATGAGAATCAGTGAGCATTGTTTATACACACACATGCCGAATCTCCTAAAATTTATAGGGTTTCCTCGATCTATTGTTCTTATAGAGAACACATTTAGGCTAACTTTTGATTCGTTTGCTTATGATAAAAAACGAAGTAAGATGAAAAAGAACAAAGTAATGTGAAGTGTTGGACACAAGTCTTCTTTGGCAATATGTACCTGTAGTATTCCGTACATTTACAGCAATTATATATTATTTTGCTAGCCAGGCCTTGTGTTTGGGTGGTCTCTGATAAACTACCACTTCACAAGTTTACCATTCGTAGAGGCGCTGTGATTCCACAAAACCTAATGATATGAAACTTGAGAATATCATCAGTACAATGACGGTACCAAAATTACCTCCCTTTGCCCCTGGATCGACTTCTCCCGTTGATGGAAATTTCAGTTAGCACATGTTGTGAGATAGAACATGTTCAAGATGTACATTGGTGAACTCGTGTTTGGAAAGAAGATCTACGATAATGAGTCTTGCTGTGTTGTTTCTCTCCAGATGATTTGCCAGGTTCTTACAGTTGAAAATCTGCAGTATTTAGAATTGTCAGTGGCTTACTCAGAGTTCAATTTTGCAAACGAGAGATATATGGTTAATTTTTGTCCCTCAATATATAACTTAATTAATTCTTTCTGGCAAGAGGAACGATCTTGAAATACATCATGAATAATAATCCCCTCATTATTCTCATGTAAAGTTTCTCAAACTAGCACTGCAGTATGCCATTGGTATAGTATATATAACTTGGAACTATACTGATATACTTGTAGCCTATATTTGTGCCCATGATGTCCTAACCCCATACCAGCCAGGTTTGGTAGACATGTTGTGACATAGCTGAACTGATTATTCGCTATGGTATAAAATTCTCCTTTTTAACTTCCGCCAACTTTTCGTACGATAAAAATAACTTATAGTAAAGTTTATAATCTGACCTTTCTATCGAATTTGGTCTAGCTTGATTTTCCTGTTGTGTTCAACTGTTAGGTCCGTGGGTTTATGTGCATGATCCCTTACAGGCTTCCAAAACTTGAAAATATGTTGTTTTTTTCTCCCTCAAAGCATAGAAGATCATAACTAACTCTATAGTTTGGTTGAAAAACAATTGAAATATTTGCTTATACCAACAATTACGCTTTTAACTCTACCTGGTCGCGGGGGGGGGGGGGGAGGGCGAAATGGCCCCCCCTACCAAACTTTGGGGGGAAAAATGGAGAGCTGAAACTCCGTGACTTTATAGTTTATCATATTGGGGTCATTTTGAGCCTATTTGCATAACCCCCCGAGCAGAGGATCATGGGTAAATTGAAGATGGCGGCCACGTGGGGTCCGAGAAAGGTGATGTTTTTGTCATATTTCTTCAAAATTTCAGCTTTTTCGCGATGAAGAGTGGGCAAAAACCATTTTATTTCACATCACATTAATATTTACTAATTAGAGCATTTCCACAAAGTGGATGCTCTTTTGTTTTCATGAGAAACGGCGCCGCCGCCGCCGCCGCCGCCACTTTAAGCGTGAATATCTCTGAAACCGTTAAATATTTTCTGGTCAAACTTTGTGTGCTATCTCCTTAGGCCTGCGAAATTTTTCTGGTTGTGTTTTGATAGCCGCTGCTCACCACTAGGTGGCGTTGTAGTCAGAGAATAGGTAATCCTTTCTGTGAAGATTTCGTCTGAACGACCTGTTTGATTTCTATGAAATTTTATTACAATGGTCTTGAAGGATAGGCAATGTGCTGAAAAGATTTTGGTGTAGTTGGCATAATTTTAAAGGCACGTTTTTTGCGTCTCAAAAAAAGAAGTTTTTCGTGAATTGAAAATTTACCAATTCGCTTGGAAAAATATTTAAAAATTGTTCTATTCTAGGTTTCCAAGCATAAATATAGGATTGCCACATGATAATTCTCTTTCGGTGCAAACCAAATTGTCATTTAAATGAAAAATCTCAATTATTTGACTTAACGGCAAAACCTCCATAACCATTATCATGATTAAAGTTTTTGCCATTGAACTCTTTATGTGCCATCTTCCTAGGGCTTTACATTTCACCTGCTTGTTTTTCGTGGTATTTGGTCATCACTAGGTGGCGCTATAGGCATGAATTCAAGTAAACTTGTGTAACGCGATATCTTCTAAACAACTTGTTTGATTTCCATGAAATTTGGATATAATGATCTTGCAAGATAGGCAAAGGACTGATAAGATTTTGGCGGTGATGGCGAAATCATGGAGGCGCGTTTTTACATCCCAAAATAAGATATTTTTTTTGACAAAATGGAAATTTACTTCTTTGAATCCGGAAAAGATAATTCTCGTTTGCTGAACATGAATATAACATTCCCAGTGTTATAATTCACATCCCTTGTAAGCCCAATGGCCTTTTTTAATACATGACTTCAGTCCAATGTCTACATCCCCCAGGCCACATCTGGGGATTTTGCTTCATCTTGTGATTTTGTAATATTTGTTCATCATCGGGTGGCACTATAGACAGTAAACATATATAGCAGAATTTATTGGCGCTTCATGAAGTTTATTATTGTGATGTTGTTAGACAGACTAAGGATTTCAAAGAATTGATTTTTTTTTAATGATTGACATTGCTTTAGGGCCACCTCCCATACGGATTTTGCAGCCCATCAACAAATTGCTTTATTTATATTTCATTATACAGTCTTTTTTACAATTCATAATTTTATTAACATTATGCTTTAAAAATGGATTAACAGGACATTGGTGCTGCTAGCGCTGGCATAGACATGTGGCAATGGGGATATTGACAACTGAATGTATCTAAGTCTAGACTACTTCAACTAAAATGCAGCCAGGGAAAATATGCTGCTATACTGTATGGAGAATTGAAAGTATTCAAGGGAGCTTCGATTCAGGGCATCTTGGTCAAATAGACATACATGTACTGTAACACTGATACCTGGCATGCCTACATATTGTATGCCTGTATGTTGACCATTCAGCTACAAAATCTGAAGTGGTTGACTTATTGCACAATGCACTTTACATAAGGGGACTGGTGGACTTCTTGTGTCAACAAAGTAAACACTTCACTCTCCAATACTTATGTAGTAATTTGATCCAGTTCATTGGTATGGCTATCCCAATTATATTTTGTTAGCCCCCAGTGGCTGTGAAGCCCTGAGCTTCCAGATGTCTGGAGATGCATTCTGGCCAATTTTCAATGAATAATATCACAAATTATCACTCAGTTAATGCTCTTTTTTTTTATGTGAAGGTTCCCAGAATTTATTTGAAACTCGATACGTGAAATGGCATACATGTATATCGTTGCATTTTGACAGCATAGTTACAACTGTTGATAACTATTTTTTAGACTGAAAAAGTAGAAAGATTTTTGAAGTGGAACTTTTACATCCCTGCTATATGGCACGTCCCACCTGGGAAATTTTTAGATGTGTATCTAATTTAAGTAAAATGGTGTGTTCTGGTGCATTTTGACAGAATATTTAGACTTTGAAGATAATATGTAATGATGCCCCAATGATCTGTCTCTCTGTCTGTCCATCTTTCTTGTCATACCACATATGCAACTGGTGATGGATCAGAAGCCCAATGAAAATGAATGACCTTGACCTGTTTTGTCAAGGTCAAATTTAGCATTAACAATGATTTTTAAAGGAGTGAAGATAGGCTCACCAAATTCTTAATACTTGTGCAATTGGTGATGGACTAAAGCCTATCCCAGTTGACTGAACCTATTTTTTCAAGGTTATACACTGTATGAAATATAGCTAGGCTTTCTAAATTGATACCACATATGCAACTGATAATGGACCTGAAGTCTATGAATATGACTGACGTTGACCTATTTTCTCAAGGTCAAAAACCGTATGTTAAGTCACATGCTAACTGCCAACATGCACTTCAAATCTAACATTTTCATCATCATTGTTGTGTCTGTGGTTGTCTTCCAGAACAATCTAGTGAATTTTGCATGTGTTGCAATGTTCAGCTTCATGCTTCAACAGTAACTTAAAACCATCCTGTATTGGCTGAGCTGTTGAAACATCCACCATTTTCAAGCTGTGACATACCGCATCACTGTCGGAGTATGGGTACCATGACACAGTGATAGATCACACAGCCAGTGAAGGTTCCCGATTTACATTCAATGTCGTTATTGTCTAATTACTATTAGCAGCATTTTACAACAACAACAATTCACTGACTTACATGTACAGTGAAAAATTATTGTGGAAGGTATTTATTTTTGTTGTTTGGCATATTTATTTGGCGGCATTGTTTCAGATAGAATACAACAGCTAATTCATACAATCAGGAATGAAAAGGGGGTTAAAATATAAGTGGCGATTTGAAATTTTATTTTTATTCGATTTTTTAATGTCAGTGGGCCGAGAAACACAAAATAGAGTTGGTGTTGCCTCACACTGGGTTTCACCCATTGGTAAAGAAATCCCTTCTCAGAGGCACTACTACCAGGGATGATTCCTGATTGCTCATCTCCCAGGGATATGTGCCCCACCCTCTGTCCCATCCTAAAAACAATTGCCACATCTAATAGGTGGTGTGCCCGAATTGGGGAGATCTAAAGCCCTATGAGTACCAAATTATGTGGTAAACAATTATCTGGGGAAATGCTCTTCGCCCGTGTTTCACACGAGCTTTCATTTATCATGTAGTTTTTGTGGAGAAATTGCATAAATAAAAAATTCGAAAAATCTGACTGAAAAATCGACCAAAAAATACCGTTTTATAAAATGACACTGTGACGTCATCAAAGCAGCCATCTTGGATTTTTTTACATTTTCTGGTAGAGCTTGACCCAAGGGTATAGTGTGGCAAGTTTCAGCTCCCTAGCTCAAGGGGTAAGAAAGCCCAGGCCAGATAGGGTTAAAGTGAACTGTCAAGCAAGACTTCTAGAGATGCCTACTTAAGGTTCATGTATGCAAACAGCACATTACCAGTTTTTGCTTAGTTAAATTGCAATACGAGTTATATATTTTCTGAAAAGGGAATGAGAATTCAGTACCAATGTTCTTCTGATTAACTGAATTATATGAACAAAAATATTTTGGGAAATTTAGCCTTCAAATTTGTCCATGCTAATAACGTCTAACGTATTAATCAAAAGTATTTGAAATTTTAGAATTATATAATATACATCTTAACAAAATTAGCGTGCCTTACGCATTTAATCCCGCCATGGAATGATTTTATGACAGTTCAAAGTTCAATAATTGAAAGTAAATCCAAAACTGCGACCCCCTTCAACACAGAGACTGTTAAAAATTTAATACATGTAATATGACATAAATATCGGTATTATTATTATCACACAGTTACACTGAGTATGTTGAGATCTAAGGTAGATTGATTCGGATTGAATACATTCGTCATGATTACGATATGTTTAGTGTATGATTACATGTACCTGTCATTTGCATGCTTTGAATTACATTGTATACTGGAAGGTTAAATTTGAAACCATCCAAGCTAACTAAATATTCAATCTTGTATTACCTTCCTTTTGTTACATATACATGTATATGTAACTAAGATGAATATTATATTGGTGAGATATGTAAGAGGTGGGGCCGAGGGGGTTAATGGTAGGGCCGAGGGGGTTAATGGTAGGGCCGAGGGGGTTAATGCACCATTCAGGTGAAACATTTATGTTGTTTGTTTAAATCATATACCATTTAATATATACATGCTAAATGTATTTACTCTTCTGTGTTAGTGTGTGGCTATGTTCTGCCTGCATGGCAATAGTACAGGGGGTTGGGAATTCTCTTCTCTTTACGGGTGTGTTCTTTTTATGAAGGCATCCGTGTGGGTCTGAAATTGATTTGAAGACTCCGAGAGGGGGCGATAATTTCTTTTAGATTACTTAAAGGGTGGATGACACTTTTTTCAATGCAACGCCCCCCTCCCCCTCCGATAAAAATTGGCCGTTCCCTATATCACATATAATGTGGAACAATCCAGAATTATCTGGATAGGGGCCAAGAAAGGCTGTCAAGTCAAGTTATGTCCTCATTATAGCATCAATTGGGACCCCGGCGGTTTCCAGCTTCTTGGCATTTGGTTTCACCAGGACCTCACCAAAATGATCAATCTGAACTATGTGACCAAGATTACATTCATCAAAAAACTGTTGGGAAGCTGGCATAAGAGAACTCTTACGCCAATAAAAACTCTGGCATTGCCGCTCTTAGTCCATCTGTTCACTGTTTTACCTGAACTGATGATGAATGAACTTCAAAAAACAATTTATAAATTCATATGGGGAGGGGGGCCAGACAAAATCAAAAGACTGACGATGGTTTGCGACAGAGAGGAAGGGGGTCTCGCGTTAACCCATATCCCCACCTTTTCGGCATACCTTAAAGTAAAGTGGATAAAAAGAGTTGCACATTTTGACGACTTCTATTGTAAATTGTTGGACAATATTTTCTTTCCCATAGGTAGACATTTTTGGGATTTAGGTCCACTAGGTCTCAGAGAATTAATACCGAGATTAAAAAATGCATTTTGGAAAGATGTAGTCACTGGCTGGGCTGAAATTATCAAAGCCGAGTTCGCAGGAAAGGATATCTCCAACAACTTGATTCTAGACTTTGCGCGCTATAATGAGTGGCCAGAAGTAGAAGAATGGTCAACACATAACATACGAACTGTGAACGATTTACTCGATAATGATGGTAAATTTCTGTCCTATAATTCTTTTAAAAGAAAATATAAAGTGAACATCACGAATTTTCTCATGTATTTCGCTCTTATCGCGAATATTAAACTTCAGAACAAAAGTATTACCAAGTCAACGCATTTGGAAATGTCAGTAACCAAACGTAAACTGCTGAATCAGGAAACTTCAAAATTTATTTACAAGTTGATGCTAGAAAGTCGAAAAATTAAACCTGAGAGTATACAAATCAAATGGCAAAATGATTTGGAGCAAATTGCACAAGGAACAACATTTAAATGGAGAGAAATCTATAAAAACATATGGAACATAAGTTTAGAAGTAAAAATGCAATACTTTCAGTTTCAAATAATCCATAGAATATTGATACCTAATTCATTACTTCAGAAATGGGGAAAAGTAAACTCGGATAAATGCACATTTTGCACAGATAGTACTGAAACAATTGTTCACTTATTCTGCAAAAGTGATTTGGGGAAACTTTCAACGGTGGACAGCAGAGTTGAATATGCCTCGATATGATATCTGTCTCACAGACTTAATTCTCGGACATGTTGTTCAGAGAGATCCGCTGAGTCATATGGTCCTGGCTGTAAAAAGTTACATATACAACTGCAGGTCTTGTGACATCAAACCGAGGTGGGAGCCCGCCAAAGCTTATATCTTGAAGATTATGAATTTAGAAAAAAATAGTGCTTTTAACAATAACTCCATGGCAGCTTTTACTCTGAAATGGGGACGCCTGACAAGCTCTGACAGTTAAAGAACACAAGAAATCTATACAATCTTTATAATATACTACATGTATACCGATATTTATCTGTATGTAAGCGGCAAAGCATAGCAGGGTTAATCTAACTATTGTGATAGCTATTGGTATATTGTGATAATGTATTGTTACAATGTAAAATAAGTGCACCATGTACCCACAACAACCCCTGGCGTTGTAGGGGATAATGTAAACAGGGATCGTTAAATAAACGCCCAGTGGTTCGTCCAGGGCTAAAAAAAACAAACAAAAACAAACAAACAAAAACAAAACAAAACAAAACAAAACAAAACCAAAAAAAATATCACATATATCCGTCGTCCCTATATCACATATCTTTAGAACGGAGGCAAAGTTAGAAACAAATGAGGCACTTCTATTTAGTTTTATATATGTACAACGTTGAGTCTTAATCTGGTTACTTTACGCAAAATAGTAAAGGAGTTATTAGAAGGTCAATCTAAAAAAAATAAAAATTGGTAAAACATTTAGCAAAGAAGACGAGTAAAAACTACCGAGGAGCGGTTTACTAATTTATGATCGGTAGTTTCTTCAACCAAGTTAAGTGACCCAGTCTAAATGTTATGTAATTTTGAATATTATTTGTTAAACAATTTGAAAAAAGTTAATTACTGATCGATTAATTACCTTGTGTTAATGTGTGACTCACCTGCAGTGCTTATCGACTAAACCAGTCTTAAGTGTTTATCTCCAGACATTTTTCCTGGTAGCTCTTTCTCCAAAGCTGCTTTTTTCTTATAAAGAAATACTTTTTCATGATATTTCTGATTCCATGTATTTTAATGTTTTGGGAGAGAAAAAATTGTCCTGAATTAGTCATGCCACTTCAGGTGAGTCACGCATGCCCATCTACCACACGGTGATAAAATGATCAAGTAATTAACTTTCTTCAAGCTGTCTTATTATCAGGGATATCCAAGGCAGCATTTTCAAAAATCCACTCGATTTAAGTTCATAAAGTAAGTCGTTTTAGTGGGGGAAAACTGACAAGGTATTACAAATATTATCGCTAGGGATTCTGGAACCTTCAGATTAATATAAATATAATATATCATAATCAAGGGCTCCGTCTGCTGGAAGACCATTCCGCTGAGATTTACGTACCGATTGAAGTGATACAAATATTTATTCCGGTCAGATATGTAAGAAGGTACTCATGCTAAACAAAGATGCCGCAATGCATTCGTCGATTATTTATGTGCATGTAGACTATTTGCACAAAAGCGAGCTTACATGGCAGTTAGCCCATCTTGGCACCTCTTGGTATGATTCGGTACAGTGATCTGTGATCCAATACTCTTGTTCAACACTATCACTCGTCTTGGAGTTTGGATAAATTGTTCGCTACGTACATTAAACATGGATGGTCCAGATCGGTTCAGCAGAGTGGGGATGTAGGTGCCGAAAGGGGAACACTACTAGCAAGTATGGCTGGTATAGCCTACCATTGATATTCATGTACTCATGCACAAGCCTCTGTATTCTATGTGGTTCCCGTGATTCTCAGTTATCCTGTTTGGGCCGGTGACTATAGAAGTTTTGTAGTAGTTTGGGTGTCAGCCTACCTCTGACGTCCTCGCCCTTGACGGAGGACAGCAGAAAGTGGAATGTGATTTCTTCTGCCCCTCACTCACTTCTTAGCGATTGGATCTTGTCCAATGTTGCTTGATATGAGTTCAGGAAGGAGTTGTTAGCTGTACATGGAAACATTCGAAGGCTTTCCCAGGTTTCATTTAGGCAAATTATATCGATACTGTCTACTTTGTTGTTATGAATTGTTTGGCTGAAGGTATAATATATGTATGTTGATCTAAAGTAATTTGGTCGTGTTCGGTGTTGTTTGAGTAGACATGCGTTAATAGATGTTCTGTCGCTTGGGCACTTGATTGAGGGCGACTAGTGCGTATCGCCGCAGTTGCTGCATTTGGGAAGATTGCTACATTCGCCTGGACAACCTTCTCCAGTACAGCTCACAGCCCAAATGGGCATAGGGGTAATGTTGTGGGTCCGTCTGTCCGTCCGTCCGTCCGTCTGTCTGCATGTCTGTCTGTCTGTCTGTCCGTCCGTCCGTCTGTCTGTTTGTCCGTCTGTCTGTCTGTCCGTACCATTTTCGTTAACATTCCATATCTTGAAAACTACTGAAGGCAGGTGCTCAAAACTTCTATCCAGTACAGAATGTATTTTGTAGGTGTGCCTTTTGTATCTTTTGGGTTATTGATATAGTGGAATCATTTTATAATTTTTTTTTAAAATAACAAGTTTGATCATGAATTATGCTTTGGTCAATTTCTACTGACAATCGGGAACCCTCGGGTAATGGAATGGTCTTTGCTGAATAAGGTACCCGATACAAGCCAAATGAAAACTGCTCCAAGAATAATTGAAGGTAGTTTTACAGCCCGTTTAATATGTTTCCCTTTCCATCAGTCTTTTCTCTCCATTCTGCTTTCAAAATATCAATGGAATATTGCCGGCTTTGTCCCTGAATACCAAATTATCCTTCCTTTTTTTCTGAATGATCAATGCTCTCCACGAAATACCAGGGGACATAACCCATGCATGGCCAACCCGTAATTTTTTCCTCAAGGATTGATCCGCCTGCGAATGTAGTCCAAGGTTTGATCTGCACACGTTTTTTTTTCAAGTTACGTAAGGTTGGTGATGATATTAATTATAGGAATTGCTTAAAGTGCAATTTTCATCACTTTCACGTCTTGATAACCTTTATAGTATAAGTAGCAAGTCAGGTATCCATACGCGAAACTAAAGCTTTAGACTGGTTGGTTAAAAAAAATTCCTGTTTAGCATCATTTTTTATAATAAATCTGGGTAGGGAGGGAGGATTTTTAGTGGCCTGTGTGGATAAAATTATCAGTAAACCTTGCCTTAATAGTTGGATTTCTGTTCTGAATAAAGTAGCTTGCATCCATCGTCCTTCTGCTCTGTTGTTTGCCTTTATAATTGGAGATTCAAAACGTTGGTTGACGACAATTACGATAATAGACTTTAAATGGAAAGCTGAATTGTCAAGTGTTAAACAAACCAGTCGTCTACTATAACATATAGTTCTGGGCGCTTAGAAGCCAAAATGTAAAAAAAAAAACGAACAAAACGCTGCTTACATGTACAATATGGCATTTAGTGAGGCAGCTCAATAAACTGTTGATCACACTGCTCTGCCACATGTACACACACTCGTGATATAACTGATTTCCAGAATATTACAGAGCTGAGAGGTTCTAGCACCTCTGGTGCCTCATGTTAATCTCGCAATGGAAAGGATTCTGTGACAGTTCAATGTTCAATGAATGAAATGAATCCAAAATTGTAACCCTCTTCAACTAAATCACGAATATCTTTAGAATCGGACCAAATATGAGGCACTTTTATTTAGTTCTATACATTTCGTTGCGCCCTAATTTTAGCGCTTTACTTAAAATAGCACAGGAGTTATTACAAGCCCAATCTGGGAAAAAACATGGCAAAACAATTAACGTCGAAAATGAGCAAAAACTAACAGAAGTTAAATTCAATTTAACTTATAAATGTTTTTCATTCCCCCCCCCCCCCCCACACATATTATTACATATTTATTTCATTTCTCATTATCATAAATAATTTTGTCAAGTTAATCCAACGTTCTGTTTCCAGCTTGTTTTCAACTTGTCTGGGAGAGCCGTTAATATAGGTTTGGCTGTTCGCCAATCCCAGTTACCTTTGAGGAAATAAATATGTTATTGAAACCAATTTCAATTTATGATCGAAAGTTTTTCAAACAAATTAAGTGACTCATACATAATTTGGAATATTATTTGGCAACCAATTTGATCACCTTGTGTTATCGACTACTCCAATTATTTGACCACCGACTAACGTTCAAATCGCATATAAATTGCTTGCAAGCCAAGTGCACGAAAGCTCTTGATTTGTTAAAGGTAGTTGCCAGCTATAAGTGGGGATGAGATCAGCAAACACTTCTCCAAACTTGGCAAAGCTAGATCCTATTCTCCATTAGTTACTAAGACTTTGCCTCGGAGCGTTCAGAACATCCTCTAAGGAAAGCTTATATGTTGAAGCAGCCAGAAACGATTCGATAAAGCCATGATTAGACGATGTAGAATCGGCCATATACGATTAGCTCACTAACATTTACTGAAAAAAAGAGCCAGTCCCAAGGTGTATTCCATGCTACGAAGATGTCACAGTAAAACATATTCTTATCGACTGTATAGATTTTAAGGTTGAAAGAAGAGATACCTTTTATCGAGCAGCTACTTTGGAAGATCTTTTTGGTCGAGTATTTGAGAGAGATCGGTTTGTTATACAAATTTTAATGTACGTACATGTTTTAATTCATTAGTTTACTGAGTTATTAACTTGAATACTTAGAATTTTGTTGATTGTTGGTGAGCCATGCATGTTATTCTACCACATGGTGAGCAAATCATCATGTAATTAAATTTATTCTAGCTTTCGGATTAACAAGGATATTGTTTTTCACTATGGGCACTGCCTTACCAGTATATACCAACTATATCGATCTGCTTCAAAGATTTAATGTCGCGAAGGGAAATATCTTTCTTAGCGCGACATTGGGTGTGAAATATATCCACCATAAATCCTTTATAGCCAGCCCCTTATAATTACGTCAGTTTCTGGGTAGGGAGTAAGCTAATTTAA
>JAVTVY010002013.1:0-35258 GCA_036873755.1 Hanleya hanleyi
AATCAACTTTTTTTGAAACAATCTATAATCAACAAATGAAACCTTGGTCAACGACAAAAAAAGGTTAAACATGTGAATAAGATACTGATGTACTTATCTTGATTGTCCACAGCCATGTAGCTGAGCTTATGGTGTGAAAATTATTATTACCCCCGAGAGAGAACCCTAAGCTGATGGTGGATAGGTCTACTCGGGAAGCCGTCTATACCAAGAGAGAACCTCAACCACTAGGGACATACGGTCTACTTGGTAAGGCCTATTTATCTTGGCTGTTCCTAAGACCGTGTGCAGCAGAAACTGGTCCGGGCCTAGAGATCGCCAAAACACACCACTCTCAGTCCCCAATCGTCTTCCGTCCAACTTGCTTCTTGGGAGTTGAGCGCAGAAGACGGAGCTAAGAACAAAGAGAGGAAAAACATTTAAAGTCTCTCGCCGGCAGGAAAGTGAGGTTATTCAAAAATTTACAAATTGAAATGACCTAACACGAACAATTTGTCGAGAAGAGGAAGAACAGCAAGAACAATACTAAAAAGCAGTTTGATGCTCTAGTAAACTGTACCGTAATACATACTTGCTGGGACGAATATACTCGTCCCAGATACTTGGTAGAAAGAAACCATAGAAGACTTCACGACTTACGTGTCAATAGGCTTGATCCTTGGCCGGTCAACAAACAATCCCACCACGCTAGTAATTTTAAATTTTCTCATAGTGAAGAAATTAAAATTAGTGCATAACTCCATCTGAATTATACGCAAAATACAGTATACAGATGGAACCAGTTTGGTGAGAAACAAACAAATCACATGTATAAAACAAATTTGTATACCAAGGCATAACACAGTTTCATAATAAACCGTGGGTAATCGGATTATATACTCACGATAACCAACACGAGATCCCTTTGTAGATCGCACCCTAATCACAAAGAGATCAGCAAAGACGCTCATTAAAATGCAACAAACAGTCGTAGCATTGAAGTCCCGTAATATCCATTACGTTATTATTATAGCATCGTTTATAAAGAGTTGAGTTGTGGTTACGTACACAAAAACAACAAACACATAAACATGAGAGGCAGAATAAAACCCCATAAGTTCTCTCTTGAAGACAGGATATCAAAATTACATAATAATAGTTGATATAACAAGAGATTACCTTCTTGGTAGGACCAAGAATTGAATGCATGAAAGTAACGAACTACCAAAGTCCGAAACAACAATAACCACATGGAACAATGACGGACGGCTTATAAAGAATCGTATTTCCCCGGCAGGGAAAAACGAACCTCCCGCGTCAAACCAGGGTCGTACTCACACTCTTGGTAAAGATTTATACAACAATTTAATGGATAAAATCATGACGAAACAAAAACCTGTTCGTTTAGAGTACAACACAATAGGCTCACATACCGACCGCGGAATGTTGGGAGCCAATAAAGCCAACAATAAACACACCGGGTCGCAACACAAAGTTTGCGACGTATTTCCCGGGGGACTGTGTCATTAGTTACACATGAGAATTTCATAATGACTTCTAGAATAACATCGTCAGACGATCATTTCAAGAGAATTTAAAATCTCCGCCAAAAACCAATATTTAGCGACGTACGTCGGAAGATACTAAATACGTCCGACTCCAAGAAGTCCAACATTCGCCCCAACAAATAGATCGGGAACGGAATTAAATAAACTATGTAGATTTAACCGTTTATTTGTTTTCTTCCTTCTAGAAGATACATGTGGTGAACCGATAGGTATTGGAGAAATAACCTGAGGCAAAGAATTCTTTTGTTTGACGGAGAACAATAGAATGGCCAGGCAACCGACCTGGTCTTTGTTGAGCGTAACAAAGGAACGGGTTTTGGATCGACCCTAGACAAAGAATCTCCGGACCGGGTCAAACTGTCTAGCAACCTGGAATTATCATCGTGTAGGACGGTACCGCTTGGTGGTATACAAACTGACACGGGAGACTCTGGGCCTTGACCAGCTCGGTCAAGATCTTCATTACACTTCATATCATTGACCAAAGAAAATTTCTAAGACCCGTCTGTCGATCTCCGACATAGACGAGTCATCACAAGCATGTAACAGAAAAGCAGGACGGGCTTGGGCATAAATCTTCCAAGCCGTCGGATTCCATAATACACATTCCGCACACGTGGACGCCCGGTAACATAAATCTTTACAAGAAAAACAAGCCGTGTGAGCGTCTAAAGGGGATAAATTCTTCCCGCACGTACGACAAGGAATACCAGTCGGAACTTCAGACATAATAATACAGTAAGTAAGTTCCGAATGAATAACAAAAACCATACTTGATAAAGGATATTACACCAGCGAGACAACAACTAATGTTGTAGAATTGCCTCTGAATACTTCCCTAGATGTGCACTGCTCGAGCAAACAAGAGAAAGAGGATAGGAATGAGGCTTACAGTCGCCTTTATAGTGGCCACGCTGGAATTGAATGGAGAGCTCTCCTAGGGGCGGACAACTCTCTCCTAGGGGAGTTAACTTTTTCTTTTAACTTCCGTTTTCTACGTTTGATTGTGCAATTAATAAGGGATTAAAGGCATTAATTAAAGCAGGTTTAAGACTTAGGTAGCAAACCAGCATTTTAGGCTTCATGCCGGAGCGGCAACTCAAGGGTCAAAGTAGCTAAGATTCATAGCGTTTCCCTTCCCTCACCGCTATGCCGACGACAAATACATTTCCCATGGTGGTAATTCGAACATCTCTATGGCGCACTTATTATTACCTTTGCGCCCTATTGCACCGTCATTAACTTGAGAAAAAGGGCCGCCATGAATAAAAATACCATAATCGATGTTGTGATCATCATCCCCTGTATACACGGGGTCTATTATGACGGAAATGCCCATCTTCTTGACTCTCGATTTCAGGTGATTTTGAGGCTCCATAGGGATAATTTTAACGTCTGTAATTAATTTTTGACCGACGAATGGCAATAATAAGTGCGCCATGGAGAAGTTCGATTTACCACCAGGGAAATGTATTTGTCGTCGGCATAGCGGTGAGGGAAGGGAAACGCTATGAATCTTAGCTAGGGTCAAAGTGGAACCTCTAGTTAAGCCCTCTTTCTTGCCAGTGCTTGGTGTAACACTTTCTAGCCAAATGCACAAATAATCAGGACTTAATACCAAGTTGCTGGTTTTAAAATGTGGATGTGGACTGCCACTGTAATAATTAATAAGCTCCAAAGAAGCAAAACTGCTGGATCTACATTAGATCTAAGTAATGTGTTTATATACATTTCATATGAATGAGTCACTGACAATACCATACTACTGAATATGCAAATGAGTCCTGCACTACACCGAATGAACCAATGGCAGACATACAACTTTACTATGGAGCTCTTGATAGGCTACATGCCAGTAAGTGTATGTAAATCAGTATGAAAGTAGGCCTAATGTAGGCATACTTGGAGATCCCTTTTTAGAAGCCTGGAAAATAGTAGAAAAATAAAAAAAAATGTAAAAAAATAATTAATGACCGGTTAGACCTGAAAGTTTCAAAGGCACAAGTAAAAAATAAAAGGATCATAACCTGTAAGTTTCAAGAACTTCCTTGCAATAGTTTTCGAGATACGGCTCGGACAGACGGACAGACACACTGCTAGGGCCACAACAATACTCCTGAGCCCGTAGGGCTGAGGAGTCAAAATTAAAAAAAATTAAAAATCATGAAATTATCATAGCAATCTGAGAATCTAATCATTTCATCTGTCAACATTCAGGAAGCTCTCACCAAAGTTTGGTCAGGCCCGACTTGATAGATCTGCAGATATTCAGCGGACAAGAACATGTTGATGGGCATAGATAACAGTGCAGAAGCTAAGCCATCAATAAATAATAATTTTTTTTTAAATCATGACATCATCATAGCCATCTGAAAATCTAATCATTTCATCTGTCAACATTCTTGAAGCTCTCACCAAAGTTTGGTCAGGCCCGACTTCATAGATCTGCAGATATTCAGCGGACAAGAACATGTTGATGCCGGGGGGGATGGGCATAGATAACAGTGCAAAAGCTACGCCATCAATAAATAATAAAAAAAATAATTAAAAATCATGACATCATCATAGCCATCTGAAAATCTAATCATTTCATCTGTCAACATTCAGGAAGCTCTCACCAAAGTTTGGTCAGGCCCGACTCTTCATAGATCTGCAGATATTTAGCGGACAAGAAACTGTTGACGGACGGACGGACGTACGTACGTACATGGCAACGACAAGACCCCACAGCCCTATGGGCTGAGGGGTAACAAATGTTAATGGATCAATGGACACAACGCAACATCGCATTACACGACTTCGTCTTCGACAGGCATATGAAAATGTTACTTTTAATGATTTCTTGATTTTGGGGTCACAGTGACCT
Organism: Hanleya hanleyi; assembly: GCA_036873755.1. Classification (NCBI taxonomy): domain Eukaryota; kingdom Metazoa; phylum Mollusca; class Polyplacophora; order Lepidopleurida; family Hanleyidae; genus Hanleya; species Hanleya hanleyi. Next base: position 4,414 of record JAVTVY010002013.1, read on the forward strand.
TGACCTTTGACCTTGACCTCAATTTTGGCACACAACACATCGTCTTCCCTCAATCTATCAATGCACAAAAAAAATCATGATTTTTAATGATTTCCTGATTTTGGGGTCACAGTGACCTTGACCTTTGGCCTTGACCTAAATTTTGGTACATGACAAACCGTCTCCCCTCAATTTCTCAATGGACACAAAAAATCATGATTTTTAACAATTTCACGATTTTGGGGTCACAGTGACCTTGACCTTCGACCGTGACCTACATTTTGGTATGTCACACATTGTGTCCCCCTAATGTATCTACTGACACAAAAAAATGTTATTTTTAATAATTTCCTAATTTTGGGGTCAGTGACCTTTGACCTTGACCTAATTTTTGGTATGCATCACTTCATTTCTGCCTATTGAATCCACTCACAAAAAATTAGAAATTTTTAACGATTTCCTGATTTTTCAATCACACTGACCTTTGACCTCTGACCTTGACCTACATTTAATATGCAACACATCGTTCCCCCTAGGGCATCCACTCACCAAAAATTAGAACTGTAGATAGAAAACTGTCAACGATCAATGATTTCCTGATTTTTGGCAACAGTGACCTTTGACCTCTGACCTCGACCTCAATTTTGGTACGCGACACATCGTCTGCAACTGTGGATAGAAAATGTTCACAGATATAGACCGGACACGAACACTTCAGTGATTTCCTGTTTTTTAGGCCAGTGACCTTTGACCTGTGACCTCGACCTTCATTTTGGTACGTGACACATCGTCTCCCCGTAGGGTATCCACTCACCAAAAACTGGAGCTGTGGATAGGAAACTGTCCCAGATATAGACCGGACACGAGACCCGGACAGACAGACAGACAGACAGACGGACGGAAACCGCCATCACATAATACGTCCGCCTTTTGGGCGGGCGTATAAAAAGGATGTTGTAAATATATCACCTATTCGTGAAGGGTGGAATAGAAATGTATCAGAGACAATAGAAATGTATCACAGACAATAGCAACTCAGAAATAACATTATATCTGAGAATTTATTGGAAGTTTCAAACTGTATAATGTGACTTTGAGGGTCACCATTCACTTTATGGATTACAGTAATATATGCAAATACCAGATAGAACCGATTCCTGATTCTCCTATTATATCATGTATATTGCATGTACCTTCCAACTAAATTATATTCAAATTTGACCTCAAATGTTCTTTCACTTTCATAACCAAGAAAACCTGAAAACTTATATCGTCATTACCCATCAAAACTGTTTGAAGTCATATAAAACTAATACATTCTTTAGTAGCAGTTCCTTGTTCATAACCATGTGTCGTATGTTATACGGCATTCCATAAGTAGTATTCTTCAGCAGAACGATAAACAGACTTAACTCAGTTTCTTTCATCATTGAGAATTCTCTAACAATTCCATTGCTTAATCATGTTTAATTGATATCGAATCAGTCAAACAATTTTCTCAAAATTCATTTTTATTATAGAAATAATCATAATTGGACGATAAAACTGTGTCGAGTTGTCAATTTTTACCTCCCTTGCAACAGATTGGTTTGTTTTCATGAAATTCTGCATGAGAAAAGGAAGGCAATCCCTTGGATATAAGCTGGTGTTTATAATAGCGACACTACCCCAACAAGTCATTCAATTAATGGAGAATTTTCTTATTATGTAAATTGTCTGAAAACGAAAGATTCATTCATAACATTTCAATTTTAGAAAGAAAAAAAACCTGGTGATAACAGCACAAATATTTTAATATTATTTCAAATGGTAAACGGAGATAAACTCAGTAAAATGACAAGCACAAGTCCAATATATTCAGTTTCATCATAAAAACAAATCATGGGCCATGGTCATCATCATTATGGTAATCATCATCATGAAACTGACTGTCACTTCTTATCAGCACCAATAATCTCAACAGCACTTTACAGAATATTCCATCATATTATCAAAACCGCTCCACATGCAGGGGCTTTTCCCCACAATCGATGACTATTACAAATAACTGAAAATTACCTTCCAAATAACCATGTGGAGCTTTAAAATATTATCAAATGGACCCTTTTCCGGCAATTTGACGTCTTCTGCCCACTTAATGGAAGTTATCGCTGGGTCCTTCAATCTCATTCCTTCTTATATCTGTGAAATATTTTGACACAGTATAACCATGATATTTAACAAAATTATAAGTTTTACTAGAGTGAACATAATGACTGCATCTTTCAAGGTCCTACCAAATAACCCTACACACTTTGCATTCAAACATACAGAGAAGCTCTGTGAACAACAAGTTTCTATTTTACCTACAAAAACAGACATGAAAGTGGATTTTTTTCTATAATAAAATCAATGTGGTGAAAACTTTATTGAATCCATAACCTTTGACACCTGACATCAGTCTGATTATGATCATGTTGTAATCAGCATCGATGTGGGATGTCGTATTTTTTTGTACTTCGCAGAACGAAGGCTTCAAGTTGTACGTTTGTGACATTGTTGTCGTCTAGAACAATCATTACAATCGATTGCAATCAGACTGACATCACAACTCAAAAGATTCCGGCCTTCGCCATTTCCAAACAGTCATGATTTTTTGTAGGGTTCCGAGTGTGTTCTATTCAGGCTTTGACCTTTCCCAAAAACAGTAAATAGTTATGTCAAATAAAACCCTGTTACCACAATTTAGCATAAGAACGTATGGGGTGTGGGGATCATTTGGTAGGAACTTTAAATAGCAGGTTGATACTGGTATTAACCACTCTGATGTTTATGCCATTTATGACAATTTCAAAAAAATTCCCCATATAAAAGAACCAGAGATGGCAAACACGAACCAGGCAGTACATCAAATTAGCACCGCTGAAGTTGTTTTTTCTTCTCTTACATTACATGGATCAAAATGCTCATCCATTGAAAGATCAAATTCATTGAAATCATGAACTCATAACTGGTATGAAACAATACAATAACACTCAGTATCTGAATCATTCCGACATGTCTGATGTAGGTGGTGAACTATTAGGTCACACGTAAGAGATTTCATTGGTGTTATGAAGATTTCAAATTATTTTAATTTGGTGAACTGGCATTCCAGCAAGCATAGCACAAGTGCTCAACAATAGATGAACTTTCATTTCAACAAAGGTAGGTAGATGGACTGATAACCCTAGTATATTCAGCATGGGAAATATACCTCTAAAATCAACTCAAATCCTTGTGGATCTAGGTCCACCACCAATTTGGCACGAAAACAGTTCAACAATTCAACTGGTCTTGACCAAAGAAACAGAGGAAAATCATCAGCCAGAGGGGAATTAAATCAGGCACAAACAGAGTGCTGAAACAGAAAGAGTTAACATTACATATCAGACATTTCAATATATTGAAACAAAAATCAAATGATAAATATTGAATACCGAAAGCAGGTCATTAAGTTTTATTCTGTTACCTTTCATTGCAGTTTAATTAAGCTGCATGCCTTCGCTGTAACTCATGCTCTGCAACCATTCAGCGAGGTATTTGCAAGACGCGTATTGTGTGGGTTAAACTGTCTAGAATATATTGGCCTGTTCACTTAGACTCCTTCTGTTCAATCACTGTGACACTGACATTTGAACCTCCGACCTGGCACCATTTGTTTGTTTACACACACCACCTAACTGTCTGTGAAGACTTCCTGGTCGCTTTTCCTGAACAATTTTATTGTTCAAGCAGTTGTATTACTGAAAACCACCCATCTAGTCTCATTGTTCTGTCCAGAAACTTAAAAGATGGACCTGACTTGGTCCACTCAGCCCATGGCAGTACCAACAAAGACATATAGCAAATTATCTCTTAGTTTTGCAGGATAAACTTCTGTCATAGGCAAAATATCTTTGCAGGACAACCACTTATCAACAATTAGTGATCAAATTATGAAACCATCGCGACAATGAACATGGAAGTTAGATCTTCTTGTGAAATACAAACTTCCATTTGTATGTCCAGTGGACTATTACTGACAATTAATATTGGCAGACACTGCAGTTAAACATCATTAAGCACTCATGATATTAGTGACAGGTGAACAGGCGAGGTATCAGAGATACCAGCACTGATGCAGCGATCAGCATACAGTAAATACTTTTATTTACACATGATCTCAGTCTTCATTCTTATAAACTCCAGACACCAAATGTCAGTCCGTAGCCCGTTACGTGACCAGTGAATCGTCAATTTCTTCATACAGAGGTAGTGGCAGATTGGCCAGTTTCCTCAGCGACTTGTTGACCACTTCTTTGAGGGAATCCTGTAAACCAGTGTCGAGGGACAAGAGCACTTCCTACAATGACGACATAAATCACAAGGTAAATCCTCCATCATTTGACACAGCAAGTGAAATTTTTCACCATAAAATCAGGGTTGATCAATTAATTAGAATAGGGTTTGAAAAACTTTTTAACTATTTCTCTGACTGCATTAAAATTTGAATACATTGTCAAGATACAATAAACATGTATGATAAAATCCTATTCGCTATCACTTTGCTGTATGTTTATAATATTGTACACAACGATACATTACATTCTTTGTGAAAATGTTTTTTTTTTATTGTGACTTGTCGCAAACCCTATTATCTGACCTGGTAGAATGTTTCCCCCTGTCTCAGTTGAAGGACAGCCACTAAGCTGTATTCACTACTTGATCGCACTGTTGTGTTCTTCTCCTTAGAGCCATTCATTAACATGGGAATAAAGCTCTTGGCCAGACTCTGGGAGAATGCAGACCCAGAAGTGGCCAGGAAATTCACCACCTGAACCGTCAACTGTTTCACCTCATTCGAGTCATGTTTTATACCCTGGAATCAAATCATAAGCAACTGTAATATCCATTATAATAGCTTGATTTTAAATAGAGGATATCATTCATCATAAATTTTCCACATTCCAAACAAATGCAAATCCTCGCGGATGATTTACATGAACATTTTTGGTGATTCGATTTAGTCTGGAATCAGTCTCTTGTATATTATGTTCCCTGCAGTTGAAGTATTGAAGTAGCATATCATTATCAATATCCAGAGACTGGGGTTTCAGACTGAGATCAAAGGCAGTTTGGTCATTCAAATTCAAACCAGTCAAAACTCAAATCTCACAGTGGATTGACAGAGGCTGTCCAGGCCTGCTCATTGGATTGATTTACAGTGAGTGAATAAGATTCGTCGTTTTCACCAATTTTCAGTCATATCAGGAGGGTATGCCTACATGTCGGAGTGGTCATACTGCTGACTCACCGAAGCATCATGCCGTAGACTGGACCCAGCCCGTTTCATAAAGTATATTTGAGGGGTAATGAGGGGAAGTAACTTTGTTACAGGAACTGGATGCGACGTCACAAGGGAGCTAACTTCGCAAGGTAAGTGCACAATATGCACTCCAATGAAAACTCTATATTTTGTTCCTGCCCCCGACTTGAATGATTTGTTTGGTTCATTCACATACACACACTGGAAACAATGCATTTATGTGACTTCAACAATGGGAATGACATTACCTATTGTGATGTCAGCAATGGGAACGACATAACCTATCGTGACTTCAATAATGGGAATGACATTACCTATCGTGACTTCAACAATAGGAATGACATTATCTATCGTTAATTCAACAATGGGAATGACATTACCTGTCGGGATGTCAACAATGGGAATGACATTACCTGTTGTGATGTCAACAATGGGAATGACATTACCTATCTTGATGTCAGCAATGGGAATGACATTACCTGTCGTGATGTCAGCAATGGGAATGACATTACCTGTCGTGATGTCAACAATGGGAATGACATTACCTATCGTGATGTCAGAAATGGGAATGACATTACCTGTCGTGATGTCAACAATAAGAATGACATTACCTGTCGTGATGTCAACAATAGGAATGACATTACCTGTCGTGATGTCAACAATGGGAATGACATTACCTGTCGTGATGTCAACAATAGGAATGACATTACCTGTCGTGATGTCAACAATAGGAATGACATTACCTGTCGTGATGTCAACAATAGGAATGGCATTACCTGTCGTGATGTCAACAATAGGAATGACATTACCTGTCGTGATGTCAACAATAGGAATGACATTACCTGTCGTGATGTCAACAATGGGAATGACATAACCTGTCATGATGTCAACAATAGGAATGACATTACCTGTCGTGATGTCAACAATAGGAATGACATTACCTGTCGTGATGTCAACAATGGGAATGATCATGTCACTAAAATGACGTCACAGAATAGCATTAGAATGGAACTGTTACAACTGTTGTGACTGAAGGTAAGAAACATGTCAATCATTCAGGCTAGCCTTGATTGCAAACCAAATCTTCACACCACGACACACCCATCAAAACGTCCAGTCTCTATTTCATTTTTTTTTTCCAAATTTTTTTTCTAATTTTTTTTTTCTCAATTTATTAAATGTCATTCAGATAATATTGATACATTGTACATATAATCAATCAATGATCTCTGCCTCTCCTTCTTAAGTACTCTTCCTTAATATGTCAATGATATAACAACATTGTATCTCAGATCAACAGAGAATAAGAATATTTTTGTTCCCAGACCCAAGTCAAAACTGTCAATGCAAAACTTAAGCTGCACAGGTGCCAAGAACTGAGAAATGCTCCATGTTGGAGCGTTCAATACTAATCTTATGAAAATGCTTTCGACAATAACTACTATGGAGTAGCTATTATCATATATATATATTATATCTGTGTATTACGGCACGAAAAGAGAATTTGGCTTGCATATACATATTGCTAATGTATTTTTATATAATTATGTTGAACCAGAATATGAAAACCTGAGTGGTTGAAGTCCCTCGAAGTTGAAAAACTTTATTTGGCACCTGGCAGGGAGAGCAATCCCAAGTGAGATGCAGTGGCAAGGTACCCACAATTACTGAATTTGTCCCAATCAGGTCAGATTTCCAGAAGTTACTGTCCAGAAACTAAATTTTAACTTGACCCACAGGAGGCATCACCTATACGAGGATAGGTATGAGAAACGATCCCAAGCGAGGTCTTGAGGCGAAGTACCCACATACCAAATTTGAAAATAATCCAATGTCAAATTGGCCCCCAGGTTGCGCCACCTATAGGCGGATCAGCTTGTAAAACAATTCCAAGTCATATCTTGAGGCGAGGTATCCACATACCAAATTTGAAAAAATCTGCTCGTTTTTTCAAAAGTTACTGTCCAGAAACAATTTGACCCCTGGTGGCACCAACTATAAGCGGATCGGCGTGAACAACAATCCCAAGCATGATCTTGAAGCGAGGTACCCACATACCAAATTTGAAAAGAATCCGTTCAGTTTTCCATAAGTTCTTGTCCAGAAACGAAGTCGGACAGACGGACGCATGGATGGAACCCAATACTATAGTCCCCCTTTAGCCCTTTGGGCATTGGGGGACAATTAATAGAAATGTCTTCTAAATATTATGAACATCGTTAAATGCTTGCAATCAATTGTCGTTTTTTTGAGGGAGGGCCTTCGGGAAGTACAGTTTTGTAACCGACGGAGTAAATGTATTGACATTTTTGTTACCTTCTGAAAATAAAGCTATATGTCAAACCAGCCCCCAATAATAAGGTGGCATAAAAACCTGTTGGACAAATTATCCATTAACACCTGCCTTAATTAAAGCTGAGAGTAGATCCACGCTGACCTGACCCCCGGATGACCTCTGATAATGTAGGACATAACCTACCGCCCGTAACCCACTCAGACAAATGTGGATCTGAAAGGCAGATTGAAGTTACCCTTTAGTATTCATAACTTTATTACAATATCAGACAACCTTAAAAGTTACTTAAATTTCATCAGTTATAGATGGAAGCATCCGTCAAAATGCAAATACATGCAAGACAGATTAAAGTTACCCGTAAGTATTCTTAAATTTATTACAATTTCAAACAACCTTAACAGTTACTTCAATTTCACAAGTTATAGAGGCATCTGTCAAAATGCAAATACATGTATAATATATCTGTTATAGTCACTGGAAACTGATGTATGAAGATACAGTATTCATTCAGTGAGGCAGACAAGTATGATCTTACCCTGTCAGACTGCACATATTGTAGTATTGTTTTGACCACACTTCCCTGAAGCCGATCTGTGAGCAGCCTCTCTGGGGATTCCTTCAGTGCTACGTATAGTGCAACGCTTCTACCGTGACGAACCGTCCAGTCCATACTAGGATCTGCATCTGTATAAATCACACATTGTATAATAAATATGACATACTCATAGTGGCAAGGTAATTAGACATGGTAAGAAACATACACCCAACACCGGATTTCACTGACCTACTAATATTTGGATTGCATCTTTGTGGTTCTTGGCATATTACCTGGGCTTGAAAAAAATCCATGGCATGTTAACACCATGGTTCATCAAAAGTGGAAAATGATCAATAATAATAAAATAAAAAAAAAATTAAAAAAATGTCAGATTATTGTTACATATTTCTGAAGTCAATACTCATCTGGTTGCACACATTTGTTCTAAACTAGCTGTAATCACAGGTGTATGATTGCTGTAATTGCCTTAATGTGATACACTGGCAGCTTTTGGTCATTAAGAAAATTCTGTTATCAAACAAAGATTTTCTGTCTACATCAAGAAAATCAGAGCACTTTGGAAAGGGCTATCATTGAATGAAGTAAACATCTGAACTTTCAGTGACCGTTCATTGAATTTTTTAGTCATTAGAATTTCTGTAGCATGTCAACTATATGAAGTGTCAATCAGGAGAAATAGTAATAAAATTCGTTCATCAGTTAAATGGGATTCTCAGGCTGACTTTTTACATGAACTTTATTGTGAAAAAGGATCAAGCAATGTAAGCATGTCGGTGAACAAAATCTCACGGGTTGCAGCGTTTACAGCATGTGTTCCAAGATTTACAGATTAACATAGCAAAAACAATTCCTAATGCAAGTCCTGTACAATAAATGGTAAACAATTTCAGAATAATAGCTTGGCTTATGGGACAGAGCCCTATTGATGTTAGGAAGATACTGGGAGGTAGCTCCTTTCATGGCTACAAGATGAGATAATAATAGGAGATAAAGGAATTCACGATCCTGGGGCCGAAGCACCAGGGTTCAAGAATACAGGACAATGCTGAGCTTCTACGATTATATGTTATTAATTTGAATTAAACAGTATTGATCTATGAGAAAGAGGTATAAGGCAGGGCTGTCTTGAAAAGCATTCGCTTAAATGAGGTTGAGGATATACTTTACTCTATGGAAATAATTTATCTACAAGTATCTATCCAGTATCTATATGTATCCACTATATCTGATTTACCTAACAAATGTTGGATGAGAAGTTGTGTCAGTTCTTCCTCTGGTAGAGATCGACACAATGCTCCCAGACATCCACCAACAGCCATCCTCGTCACATCAGGAGAATCATTGAGCAGGCCTAACAGAGTTGTCATCACCTGCTTCCTTAAAGCTTCCGACATCTTATCGCCTGCTCCAGTCACACACCCCCTTAATGCCTGCAGAAGCGTTTCTCTGCCAAAGTACACAGATTACCACAGAATTTAATTCATAGTATTTTCCTGTATTGAAGTGTCCTGTTATGAAGATTGGAAAAAACTAATTTCGAATGAACCCCATGGCATATTAGTGATTTCATGCCTTCCGTTATTCATCAAACATAACCCCTTCCCATCACCTCCATTATATATTTTACCCCGCTATAATCCATGTACAAAACTTTCACCCTAAAATAATCCCCATAAACATCATTTCAACCCCTTTACCCCTTGTATCATGTCCATAATCTCTGTACAACAGTTTTACCCTTCTAAAATGGTAACCCAACCACAACAGCACTTTTAGGCTTTCTATAATCCCTAATACCACTTTACACCCCCCTATCTCTTCTACACTTCCAGTTCATATCATGAAAAGGCTCAAAACTCATATACACAGCACTTCGACCCTAAAACCCTATACACAGCTGGTTTACTTCGGCCCTTTACCCCTATCAATAAACCTGTAAAAATAAGTACAACCCTTTAACCATTGCACAAACCTTGCACTGGGATCCTCTGACAACTTGCTATCTGCATTCTTTATACTGGTCAAGATTTCTGTGAAGAGTGGGTCCACTCGTACGTGTATCACGGTGAGTTTGCCCAGGGCTGCTGCAGCCTTCAGTCTAACTGCACGGTTAGGGTCATTCAAGGCTTTCACAAATGTCGTCTGAAGCTGAGGCAGGAATGGCTTCAACATGACACCAACCTGAGATACAATAAATATGGAAGAGGTTCTAAACTTTCTGGTCTATTCTAATTTACTTGCATAGGGAACATGAATTTGGAAATCTTGGACTCCATATATAGAATTTGACCTTTAGAAAATAGGCCAACTTCAGTGATATTCAATGGACTTCAGGTCCAGGCATACATGTATGTGGTATAAATTTGGACAATGTAGATATAATCCTTCATGGATTATTGTACTAAATAGGAACTGACCTGGATAAAATAGGTCAAGGTCAGTCATCTTCAGCACACCTCTGGATCAGCACCAGATGTAAACATAGTATTAATTTGGAAAGCCTAGCTATATTTCTTCATATTATATCATAATAAACAGTATATGACCTTGAACAAATAAGTCAAGGTCAGTCATCTTCAGCCCACCTCTGGGTCATCACTAGATGTATACATAGTATTAATTTGGAAAGCTAGCTATATTTATTTGTGTTATAATAAACAGTATCTGACCTTGAACAAATAGGTCAAGGTCAGTCACCTTCACCACACCTCTGGGTTATCACCAGATGTATACATAGTAATAATTTAGAAAGCCTAGCTATATTTTTTCATATTATATCATAATAAACAGTATATGACCTTGAAAAAATAAGTCAAGATCCGTCAGCTGTGATAGGCTTCTAATCAATCACCAGTTGCATACGATAAACATTCCAAATATTCGATCACCGGAAGTGATTTCAAGACCCCAAAAATCAGAGGGGGATCGTAAATACTGGAACGTTCGGTCAGAGGAAAAATGGCCTTGATCGTATCAATGGAATGTGATCTGTTTGCCCGACAGAATATCTCCCCTGGTTCCCTGGCCTAACTGAGCCTACTAGACTGAGTCAAAATACATGTGCTTGTGCAGTTTGCTCGTCAAAATTTTATAGATATCACGGTATGTATTCCTGGTTACTCGTAGCATAACGAATGTTGAATATTTATTAAATATTCCAAGGGAATCGGTAAAAATCCTTTTGTTTACGCGACATGCGGCTTCCCTCAGCGAAACCAAACGACATTTTGAGTCCGTCGAATTCAGCCACGGCGCATGCGTAACTCAAAGATATTTTATGTTAATGAGCAGTTGGAGCAGTTTGACCAATCAGGAAATCGAGTTACGTCAGGTGATCAGCATTTTCGCGTGGAAATGAAAGCAGAGTTGTTGCCCTTCATTTTGATATCTTTAATGTGGGGAGGGGCTTCCAGGATTCATTGCAGAAGCTTGTAAACAAGGTGCGTTTTTACGCGTTTCAACAAACTTTCCTGAATAAATGACGCTCTGTTTTACATTTGTAGACGATCTTCACATAACTAAGCGTCCTTTTTAGTAATAAACACCAAACTCACGTGAAATAATTGAAGAAATAATACGTTTTAGTTGGAGTAAGCCGTTTCTAGTATGATTTTTCCACACGTGGCTCCAAATTGTTTGCAATCATCGGTAGTTCAGTCCCTTTTACGCAGCCCTCAACCTTTCAATTGATTGTGACTACATTAAAAGACGGTCAGCACCGTCAATGGTCGTTCCGCGTGATTTGTCGATCCTGTGAGCTGAGCACATAGCGGTGATCGTATTTACATTGGAATGCGAGACTGCCACTTCATAGGGTGATGGTATCAGAGTTAGAACTTCCGATCGTAAACTTCCAGATAAAATGGGGGTGATCGAAATAGGAAAGGTGATTGAATGGTTGGAATGTTTACTGTACAGTACAAGGCAGAAATAACTTGTTCATAAACGCGAGTAGAACGCGAAGTAATCGGATCTGACCCGCGCTAGTTTATTGAAGAAGTCGCGACTATAAATTTCGGAACACGCGGTTTAGACCCGACTGCTTTCTGTAAACGCGTCAGTAAAAGCGGCCGATGTCGCTATCGACGCGATCGTCTCGGGTTTTAGCGCGATCCACAGGCATATTTCGAAAGGGATTACTTTATTGATCGCGTCAGATGGAGTCTTGTTGGCCGAACAAGCCAAGATTGACCGCCACGTAAGAAATTCCCCACACAGTAAAATGTTCGTCGAGTGAAAGCTCATTGATAGTCCACACCATTCAATAACGAAATAATCGGAAATATAAGTTCAAAGTTTATTAAGAATCATACTACATGTATAAACGTATAAGAAGTTTATTTGGTTGAAGACGTACCTTCAATGTGATGGAAATTGAGAAAATCAGCGAAGAATTTGCCGTTTTTTGAACCATCTTCAGCGTCATCGAAATCTCATTTCCCGCCGTAGAATGTGGGAGATATTGGCCTCATTCCAAAGGCCATTTCCCCCACTTTCGACCTATGATGAGTGATTTAACAACTAACAAAGAAATCACGAAGAATTTGATTGAATAGACATGTCCTTGTCATGAATATTCGTTCGATAAAACAAGGTCGACTGAGCTGGTTAATACCGCGAAGCTGATTAGTTGAGAATGAGGTCATCGTAGGAGAGTCTGTGAGACAATCGCAGCGATTGACCGGCTGTCTGTCTGTATGCCGGTCTTCAGTGCCGAGTGAATTTATCGCAGAGAAAATGCCTCAGTTGGAAACTTTAGCGAGCCGACTGTTGGATTTACAATGGAAATAAAGGGTTTCTCCGATTTATATGTCGGATTAAAACCCACGAAGATGATGTACTGGTATTTTAGCACGATCGTCCGCTTGAATTGAGCGAATCGTGATGAGGTTTGTTATGAAAATTATCGTTTGGCTGGGACATAGACGCAAGGTAATGCTCATTGTTGCTGAAATCAATTTTTTTTTCTCGCCTGGTCTGGTTTTATTTTAGACACAAAAGGGCAGATATTTTCAAGGACAGATTAATTAAAGTGTGGGCTTTCTGAAAATATATATATTTAGCGGGGTATCAATCAAGCTACATGCAAATATATTGCTTCAAAAACACGGTCCATAACAAAATCCTCCCGCATGCATTCATCTGAGCATACAAGGCTGACAAACGAGACTATCGGCAAGTAGCAAAGGAACTCGTTTATTTACAACACGCGACTTGTTCTGATCGCGTCATGCAGTTTCAGTCGAGATTATGCTTTTGTTTTTGCGCGATTTAGGCGAGTTTTCAGGCTGCGATTAATAAATTATAGTCGCGAAATTAATTTTTTTCACTCGCGTTTATGAGCAAGTTATTTCTGCCTTGTACTGTATGTAATATGAATTTGGAGACCCTAGCTTTAATCATTCAAAAAATGAAGCAAATACTAAAGTTTGACCTTGATAAAATAGGTCAAGAGGTCATTTATTTTCAATAGGCTTCTGGCCCTTCAACAGAAACATACGTGGTATGAATTTACAAAGCCTGGCTATAATTCTTCTTCAGATATCATGTCCACAAGAAAGACGGACATACAGACGACGCTGAGGACGACAATACAAAAATTGATGTTTAAACATTTCAGTATAGCAAAAATTGTGTAAAATGTTCAGAGCAGCCAAAGGCAGTAGTGCTGACAGAATAAGACACATGAAAATTTCAAGTTGCCCAAATCAGCTGATACTTCCATTTCCATATAATAATACTGGAATATGGAACTACGAGTTCAACTGCCAACATAACAGTGGCTAATTGGATAACAACAATTGGCTTTGCGATTATTACCTTTGCAAGCAGCAATGTGAGTGTTTCCAACAAAGCCACTTTGACGTTGTGAGTAAATCGGTCACCAAGGATACGAATGAGAGGTCCAGTGATGTTGACCACAGATGGCTTGAGGGCATCGGCACTGGTCAGCTTGATTACCTCCCCTAGACCAATGGCTGCGGATTCCTTCATTTCAGGTGAACCATTGAGAATTCCCTCTCGGAATATAGGTAACAATGGAGCCAGACCCTACATAATGGAAAGTGAGAGTTGTAGAGTAAAACTGCTGCCCGTAAAATATTTCTGATATAAAGTGCCACTTTATTCGTTATTTGGTTTATTTACTTCATCCAAACAAAACAGATGCCCTTCTTTCCAATCTCGGCACCTGTCCTTCATATCTAGATCAGGGCCCATGGTGGCATTTCAATGAAAAATCAAACATTTATAAACAATGTTTCTATTTGTTACCAAATCAAACCTGTTTCAATTCATGCCTATTAATCTCCGTCAGGAAGATGATACAACGTAGAAAACGGAAGTTAAAACTAAAAGTTAGCTCCCCTAGCGGAGAGTTGTCCGCCCCTAGGAGAGCTCTCCCATCCCATTCCAGCAGGATTACTATATAGGCTCTGCTCCAGCCATACTCATCCTCTATTCTCATTATAATTACCGAGACCTGTAGTGTTTAAGGCCGGCATGAGGGGACGGAGGGAGGGCCAATCAAATTGAAACAGGTTTGATTTGGTAACAAATAGAAACATTGTTTATAAATGTTTGATATTTGTAGCCCAAATCTTAAACCTGTTTCAATTCATGCCACAGTACCAACATATGGAGGCGGGAATCTCGGCCTTGTGTTAACTCCCATAGCAGACTAGTAACCGCTGGAACGACACAGACATGGGTATAAATCTGAGACATTATTACTCAACAAGTTAAACCCTGGTCAAAGACGCATAGGGTAATTGAAGGAATTGATACAGTTCTACTTATCTTCAGAATGTCTCCATCCATGTAGCTGTGCTCGTGGTGTGGTACACAATTCCACCAAGTTGTAAGGATACCCGGGGCAACATCGGCAGCAGAAGGTCCTACTTGGAAGACACTGTATGACTAGGGGGGAGTCAGAACGCACAGGCCGTTGCATACAGGGAGATCCTTGGTCGACCTTAAGTCAGGGGAGAGCGAATACTGGCTGAGCTTAGAGGGTCGCCAAGTCCACACCACTCTCAGTCCGCAAGCTTCTTGAGGTCAATTCACCATACTTGGAGTGAAGAACGATGCGTTGGAATTAACCGGCTTGCTCCCTGGGTCCTGCTACACATTCGTCAACTCCCTGTACTTGCATCACTAATGTTGACCCTAGGTCTGGAGCAGGTGTCTTTTGAGTTGAAAGCACAGAGGACCCAGCTGAGATCATCTAGAAGGAAGTCAGTTTCTGAAGAACAGAAGCAAATATCAGTTAGGAGTACACCCTATCCCGGTGTTAGGCCTTCATTGGTGATTATAGAATCCACGGCCGGTCAAACTGACTTATTTCTACCTTCTGAGATGCCTATTATCATATAATATATGTAATAATAATAATATGACTGAGATGAGATGAGATGAGATGAGTGATACAGCAAGATGGCTGTCTTGCTGCGATGGTGACAATTTTGCCGCCCCCCCCCCTCTTTTTCTGAAATTACTCACAATGTGCTGGGTAGCCACAGTGGCCCAAGCGTGGTCACACTATTGATTGCACTGTCATATCCCTCAGACAGATATTAGTGAACGTGGAGTTAATTGTTCAGGCATAAGACAGGATAATGTCATGGAGGGGTCAGTTCTTCCATACAGGCCATGACGCAGCGATGGCACGAATCACATTAGAAGAAGCAGAAGACAGTAGTGGGGCGTCAATGGTATATCTACCTTCTGCCAATTGATAAGACTATTTTATGGTCTTCTTCAACTACGCGGCTTTTTTAAATGTCAAGCCTTGCTGACAGGCGAAGGGACAGAATAACCGTAGCCGAGAGCCGTGAACGGATCGGTACGAGTAAGATAGTGGCGGATGGCTCGAACAGGACATAGCAGAAGATCGTCCTCGAGGCCATGTACAAAGTCTGACAACGCAGGAATGGAGTACGACGTTGAGCGCACGGACCTGAACAAACAGATTCATTTTTGGCGATAAATTCAGGAATGGGCCGAAAAGAAATGCAAGACCGATCCGCTGTCCAGGTCATAGAAGATCTTTGAAAGAGCATGAAGTACAGACAGTCTGAACGCCAAAGCAAACGCCGCCACGACGGCCGTCTTATAAGACACAGCTTTTATAGACGCGGACTCTAGGGTTCAAAAGGTGGTATAATCAGAGCACACAGAACCACACCGATATCCCATTTCGGTAACAGTTGGCGAGTACAACGCGACTGTAATGCGAAGGCGTGAATAAGAGTAGAGATATTATCGATAAGGCTAATGTCGGAACCCAAGGTAAGACGTAACACCCTATTCAATTCATGCCAGAGCAGATCGACAGCCTTCCATGGTGCTAATATGAAAACTCCCTAAGTGAAGGTGAAGGAGGAAGTCAATTACAAGGGAAATAGAGTCGGGAACGGTATCACGTCCTCGGCACCAGGACAAATATAGGAACGTAGTGAGTAAGATCCTACATATAATAAACAACCTTAAGGTTGATGACAGAACCATAATGTCAAAGTCTAACCATTGGTGTAACGGTTAATATAGGAATAAAGTACTTGATGGAGAAAGTCGGAAAAAACTGTCCCACAAGTACACCACGAAGACATCGTGTTGATTAAGCACAATCCCAAGGTAAATGGATCTCAACCTAATGTTAGTGTGATAAAGTCAACATGGCTCTGTGTTAACAACACTGTGCTGAATTCAAATAAAGGCGACTAGTCCGTCATTCACAATCCCGCCGTCGTCCTCAGAGAATATCCACGTCCATAATCCAAAGACCTATTCCATATAACAGCATTTGACCAAATACTGCTGATTTCAATACAATTTTGATATTCTGAACTCCAGACTGGAAAACAACAAGGTCTGAACAGAACTCTCTTCGTTTTACAAGTGGAAGGTTGAAGCCAAACGAACGGACTTCCCCTCCCGCCGATGACCGACGATGAAGAATCAAAGGAAGTGGCGATGAATGGATATAAAATATGCATCTCGCAAATGAAGAAATGACGTGACAAACGGCGTTATGGCATACCAGAAACGTCTAACCGATGTAATAGAACGACGCACAGGTGTATGAAAGACACATGACGGCGTAATGAACATGTCGTCAAGGTGTAATAGGAAAGCGTAATGTGAAAAATGCGAGAAACGTTGTATATGATAAACAACGTAGTGATTTCCTCATTCACAACAACTTAATGTATAAACATGCTCATAATGGAGCAGGATACAAACTTATAAAAGTACACGACGTAACAGAAGGGCGTTGCAAACAGTAACCCCGAAGTCGATTGTAATAATTTTCCCTCTCTTTAAACGCAGTAGAGATGAACATCTTCAATGTTTGTAGCGTTAATCACCAAATGTAAGCTCAATGAGATAAATGGGATTATGGATCTCTGTGTCAGTGAACATGCATAATGTGTCAATGAACATGGTTACATTATTACCTCTCCCGATGTAATTTGACTCCTGTACATGAAATTCAGTACTGGAGCTTATATGGAGAGAATATAAAACATTCACAACAATGTTACTATTAATAACCAATAGTCACACAACCGACATCCAGAACAAAAATTTTCCAGGTAATGAAGAAAGATCCTTAAAGAATTTTAAATTCCCGAAGAGAGGAAATACATTTAAGTCTCTCGCCGGCAGGAAAGTGAGGTTATTCAAAAATTTATAATTTGAAAAGACCTAGCATGAACAATTTGTCGAGAAGAAGAACAGTAAGAACACTAGACATTGTTGGTACAATGACGCGGTCTTTCTCTTCTTACTGCAAATAAGTAAGTACATGGTCGTGGGCCGCTTCGGTCACGACCATTGTTTTGGTCGCTTTACGCGCACAGACACGTTTTTTTCACATTGCTGGTTACTACCTTATAGTTTTGTATTGCGTTTTTCTTCTAAGAAACTTGCCTATATTGGTAAGCGGCAGCTGTTGAACACATTTCTGAGCTTCATTTGGGCCCTAGATGGCTCCTTCATCGATCCGGAAATGTTAGTACGTTGAAATGTGTTTAGAAAATTGTCCCTGGAGCCCAAATAATGGCTTGAATGGAGAAAGTTAAGCTTGATTTTTGATCGCCTGGAGACTGTGCTTATCGCAAACTGTTTTTCTTCCCGACAAAATGACCCCAAATATCGATGGTCATGTGACATGAAGCAGAATTGGTCCCATAATTGCATTTGTATCAAGAACTACGGGATCATTGTCAAGGAAAGAACTCATTCTTGGAAGTACCAGGCAACAAATTAGAAGTTCGCATCTATTGCGGTTCAAGAGTTATAATGTTTTCAAAAATGAGCCAGCCCCGTCATGTAACACGACATTAATTTTATTGCCAACACGGAATGCCTCGAGTGCTACAGCCGAATCGCTATAGCGAAATTGACAGCGGCAATTGAATAGATGAAATCAACAAATGACCACAAACAGGGCGAGAGAACCATTTAACGGCTTAATAGTTAGGGAAAATTGTCTTTTTAATATCTCTAAATCTATCAAAGCTACATTCCTGAAATTTCACAGTAATATACATATATATATTCTCTCAATGTCCTGTGAATATGGTGCGAATTGGAGTTGCAGTTTCGCCATGGCATCAAAAACGTGAAAATTTCGAATTTTGTCAAATATCTCCTATCCTTTCTGGTACCTTTTTTCCTGTTCTACTTCTTTTCTGTTACGTCATTTAATGACCTATATTTACATGCAAATTTCAAGTCCGGGCGAGGAATACTTTTCTCATTACAGCCCTTCAAGTGTGAAAATTTAAAGGGCCATTTACTCTGTAACCAAGGTCAAGGTCAGGTCAAAATTTGTATGACTTCATTCCTGAGTGATGGGGAACATCTGTGCTGAATTACAGATTCCTAGACCTTATACTTTTCATAGAAATCAAGTAAATCACTTTTGGTATCAGGTGATATTCAAGGTCAAGGTCACATCGGATCGTCTTGTTTTCACTGTCAAACGAAAGACCATCGAACGTTCTTTCGTGAGTCCTAGTATAATGGCTGCCAGTGACCTACTTTTCAAGTAAATGAAAGCCGTATTTTCGACATTTGAATGCATACAGTTGCAAAGGTCAAGGTCATGACCGACATCTGACACTCCAGATCAACTCGGCATGTCACGCATGTCAACTGACCCAGTTGGCAGACTGATCGCATCAGCCGTTCGAGTGTCGGCCATCAAACTTTGACCTCATATGGGCACGATTCTAGAGGTCAAAGGTCAAATTGAAGGTCATATTATTTCAGGACATGGAAGTCTTCATAAATGCTGCAACACTCACCTCTGTAACTTCCGCTATTATGAAATGGCAGGTTGCACAAACTAGATAAAGGGACACAACTCCTTTACCCTGTTACGTAACACCCTGAATTAGAAACGGGAGCATGGCCATGCATAAAACTTACGAACCGTAAAGTTTCCCACAGATACGTTGTACAATGTATCCTGCAATCCTCCGACAAGAAAGGCATTGTCAGGGGAGAGAACTCGGAACCTGCCGTCATGACCTACTTATTTTATGACTAAATTTGTTGTAGATGATATCAAACATCTGCATTCTAAATCTCCGCTGCTCGTTCTTAACCGTTCGACCTATATTCGCATTGGCTTTTTTGACTTTACTGCTCTATAAATCAATAGGTCACGGTCAAGGTCACTTTTGGATACAAATATGCACATCTTCAGACTTGGGTGTAAACGTGTGCCGAATATGTAAGCTCTATCTCAAAGGCTTCATGTCGTATTTCCGAAAAGAAAAAAGTGCTTGGAATAATAATAATAAGAATAATAATAATAAGAATAATAATAAACAGAATAACAATAGGTCTATTCCATTGGAAATGGAAAGACCTAATAACAATAGGTCTATTCCATTGGAAATGGAAAGACCTAATAAATAACACATCCCACTAGACATTGTTGGTACAATGACGCGGTCTTTCTCTTCTTACTGCAAATAAGTAAGTGCATGGTCGCGGGCCGCTTCGGTCGCGACCATTGTTTTGGTCGCTTTACGCGCACAGACACGTTTTTTTCACATTGCTGGTTACTACCTTATAGTTTTGTATTGCGTTTTTCTTCTAAGAAACTTGCCTATATTGGTAAGCGGCAGCTGTTGAACACATTTCTGAGCTTCATTTGGGCCCTAGATGGCTCCTTCATCGATCCGAAAATGTTAGTACCCTAGATGGCTCCTTCATCGATCCGAAAATGTTAGTACGTTGAAATGTGTTTAGAAAATTGTCCCTGGAGTCCAAACAATGGCTTGAATGGAGAAAGTTAGGCTTGAGTTTTGGTCTCCTGGAGACTGTGCTTCTCACGAACTGTTTTTCTGCCCGAAAAAACGACTCCAAATATCCATGGTCATGTGACATGAAGGGAAATTGGTCCCGCAGTTGCATTTGTACCAGGAAATACGGGATCATTATCAACGAAAGAACGCATTCTTGGAAGTACCAGGTCACAAATTAGAAGTCCGTATCTATTGCGGTTCAAGAGTTATAAGGTTTCTAAAAATGAGCCAGCCCCGTC
The DNA here is from genome assembly GCA_036873755.1 of Hanleya hanleyi. NCBI lineage: Eukaryota > Metazoa > Mollusca > Polyplacophora > Lepidopleurida > Hanleyidae > Hanleya > Hanleya hanleyi. The sequence goes on from JAVTVY010002013.1 coordinate 25,139, forward strand.
ATGTAACACGACATTCATTTTATTGCCAACGCGGGATGCCTCGAGTGCTACAGCCGAATCGCTATAGCGAAATTGACAGCGACCATTGAATAGATGAAATCAACAAATGACCACAAACACGGCGAGAGAACCATTTAGCGGCTTAATGGTTAGGGAAAATTGTTTTTTTAATATCTCTAATCCTATCACAGCTACATTCCTGAGATTTCACAGGCAAATACACATATATATTCTCTCAATGTCCTGTGAATATGGTGCGGATTGGAGTTGCTGTTTCGCCATGGCATCAAAAAAGTGAAAATTTCAAATTTTGTCAAATATCTCCTATACTTTCTGTACCTTTTTTCCTGTTCTACTTCTTTTCTGTGACGTCATTTAATGACCTATATTTATATGCAAATTTCAAGTCCGAGCGAGGAATACTTTTCTCATTACAGCCCTTCAAGTGTGAAAATTTAAAGGGCCATTACTCTGGAACCAAGGTCAAAGTCAGGTCAAAAATGGTATGACTTCATTCCTGAGTGATGGGGAACATCTGTGCTGAATTACAGATTCCTAGTCCTTATACTTTTCATAGAAATCAAGTAAATCACTTTTGGTATCAGGTGATATTCAAGGTCAAGGTCACATCGGATCGTCTTGTTTTTACTGTCAAACGAAAGACCATCGAACGTTCTTTCGTGAGTCCTAGTATAATGGCTGCCAGTGACCTACTTTTCAAGTAAATGGAAGCCGTATTTTCGACATTCGAATGCATACAGTTGTAAAGGTCAAGGTCATGACCGACATCTGACACTCCAGATCAACTCGGCATGTCACGCATGTCAACTGACCCAGTTGGCAGACTGATCGCATCAGCCGTTCGAGTATCGTCCATCAAACTTTGACCTCATATGGGCACGATTCTAAAGGTCAAAGGTCAAATTCAAGGTCATATTATTTTAAGACATGGAAGTCTTCATAAATGCTGCAAGACTCAGCTCTGTAACTTCCGCTATTATGAAATGGCAGGTTGCACAAAATAGATAAAGGGACACAACTCCTTTACCCTGTGACGGCATGATATTTCAGTGGGACAGCACTATAAAATGGCAGCATTAGATCTGCTCTGTTACAAGTAGGATCCCCTTCCCCTCCCCCTTCCCTTCCCCGTCGTGATATAGCTGAAAAAATGTTGAAAGCGACGTTAAACCCTATTCACTCACTCACTCACTCCCTGTTACGTAACACCCTGAATAAGAAACGGGAGCATGGCCATGCATAAAACTTACGAACCGTAAAGTTTCCCACAGATACGTTGTACAATGTATCCTGCAATCCTCCGACAAGAAAGGCATTGTCAGGGGAGAGAACTCGGAACCTGCATGCCGTCATGACCTACTTATTTTATGACTAAATTTGTTGTAGATGATATCAAACATCTGCATTCTAAATCTCCGCTGCTCGTTCTTAACCGTTCGACCTATATTCGCATTGGCAGTTTTGACTTTACTGCCCTATAAATCAATAGGTTAAGGTCAAGGTCACTTTTGGATACAAATATGCACATCTTCAGACTTGGGTCTAAACGTGTGCCGAATATCTAAGCTCTATCTCAAAGGTTTCATGTCGTTTTTCCAAAAAGAAAAAGTGCTTGGAATAAGAATAATAATAATAAACAGAATAACAATAGGTCTATTCCATTGGAAATGGAAAGACCTAATAAATAACACATCCCACTAGACATTGTTGGTACAATGACGCGGTCTTTCTCTTCTTACTGCAAATAAGTAAGTGCATGGTCGCGGGCCGCTTCGGTCGCGACCATTGTTTTGGTCGCTTTACGCGCACAGACACGTTTTTTTCACATTGCTGGTTACTATAACCACATGTGAATATTTTACACAGTTGTTGCTATTTTGAAATGTGAAGTACAAATCTGATGTTTGGTGGTTTCATTGAAATGAGATTTGATGTCACTGAGTGAAATCAAATCATGCAGCCAACTTTAAGCTGGGTTATTCCCAGAGCTATAACTGAAACTTGTAAACATGTAGTTCTAATTTATAATGTTATGTTACTGTAACAGTTTGTGGGAAAATTCCAATAATCTAGAAATCCTATTGGATGGAATCTTATAGGATTTTTCAGAATCTATTATAATAGGATTTTTTCAGAATCTTATAGGATTTTTCAGACTCTTATATTTTAGAAGCTCATATGATTTTTTAGGATTTTTCAAAATCTTATAGGATGCTAGAAGACATTTTTGCAAGGGGAAGTCCCCCAGGTTATGCTATATAACTGACAAAGTCCAAGAAGTGTCTTTGAGGAGTACCTTAGATTATGCAGAACAAAAACAAAGTCTCAGAAGTGTCTCTGAAGTCCCCTAAGTTTTGCTGAAGAACTGACAAAGTCCAAGAAGTGTCTTTGAGGAGTACCTTGGATTATGCCGAACAAAAAGAAAGTCTCAGAAGTGTCTCTGAAGTCCCTCATTTTTTGTTATGAAATTGACAAAGTCCATGAAGTGTCTTTGAGGAGTCCCTTGACTACTGCTTTTTTCTAATGAAGTACCTTTGAAGTGTGCCAATATTTTTCTCTGTCATTGAAGTGCCTTTCAAGTGTACTCTTCAGAGGCACTTCTAGGCACACTTCACATGAAGTGTGACACTTCTGGACAGTAAGGGTACCTTATAGTTTTGTATTGCGTTTTTCTTCTAAGAAACTTGCCTATATTGGTAAGCGGCAGCTGTTGAACACATTTCTGAGCTTCATTTGGGCCCTAGATGGCTCCTTCATCGATCCGAAAATGTTAGTACCCTAGATGGCTCCTTCATCGATCCGAAAATGTTAGTACGTTGAAATGTGTTTAGAAAATTGTCCCTGGAGTCCAAACAATGGCTTGAATGGAGAAAGTTAGGCTTGAGTTTTGGTCTCCTGGAGACTGTGCTTCTCACGAACTGTTTTTCTGCCCGAAAAAACGACTCCAAATATCCATGGTCATGTGACATGAAGGGAAATTGGTCCCGCAGTTGCATTTGTACCAGGAAATACGGGATCATTATCAACGAAAGAACGCATTCTTGGAAGTACCAGGTCACAAATTAGAAGTCCGTATCTATTGCGGTTCAAGAGTTATAAGGTTTCCAAAAATGAGCCAGCCCCGTCATGTAACACGACATTCATTTTATTGCCAACGCGGGATGCCTCGAGTGCTACAGCCGAATCGCTATAGCGAAATTGACAGCGACCATTGAATAGATGAAATCAACAAATGACCACAAACACGGCGAGAGAACCATTTAGCGGCTTAATGGTTAGGGAAAATTGTTTTTTTAATATCTCTAATCCTATCACAGCTACATTCCTGAGATTTCACAGGCAAATACACATATATATTCTCTCAATGTCCTGTGAATATGGTGCGGATTGGAGTTGCTGTTTCGCCATGGCATCAAAAAAGTGAAAATTTCAAATTTTGTCAAATATCTCCTATACTTTCTGTACCTTTTTTCCTGTTCTACTTCTTTTCTGTGACGTCATTTAATGACCTATATTTATATGCAAATTTCAAGTCCGAGCGAGGAATACTTTTCTCATTACAGCCCTTCAAGTGTGAAAATTTAAAGGGCCATTACTCTGGAACCAAGGTCAAAGTCAGGTCAAAAATGGTATGACTTCATTCCTGAGTGATGGGGAACATCTGTGCTGAATTACAGATTCCTAGTCCTTATACTTTTCATAGAAATCAAGTAAATCACTTTTGGTATCAGGTGATATTCAAGGTCAAGGTCACATCGGATCGTCTTGTTTTTACTGTCAAACGAAAGACCATCGAACGTTCTTTCGTGAGTCCTAGTATAATGGCTGCCAGTGACCTACTTTTCAAGTAAATGGAAGCCGTATTTTCGACATTCGAATGCATACAGTTGTAAAGGTCAAGGTCATGACCGACATCTGACACTCCAGATCAACTCGGCATGTCACGCATGTCAACTGACCCAGTTGGCAGACTGATCGCATCAGCCGTTCGAGTATCGTCCATCAAACTTTGACCTCATATGGGCACGATTCTAAAGGTCAAAGGTCAAATTCAAGGTCATATTATTTTAAGACATGGAAGTCTTCATAAATGCTGCAAGACTCAGCTCTGTAACTTCCGCTATTATGAAATGGCAGGTTGCACAAAATAGATAAAGGGACACAACTCCTTTACCCTGTTACGTAACACCCTGAATAAGAAACGGGAGCATGGCCATGCATAAAACTTACGAACCGTAAAGTTTCCCACAGATACGTTGTACAATGTATCCTGCAATCCTCCGACAAGAAAGGCATTGTCAGGGGAGAGAACTCGGAACCTGCATGCCGTCATGACCTACTTATTTTATGACTAAATTTGTTGTAGATGATATCAAACATCTGCATTCTAAATCTCCGCTGCTCGTTCTTAACCGTTCGACCTATATTCGCATTGGCAGTTTTGACTTTACTGCCCTATAAATCAATAGGTTAAGGTCAAGGTCACTTTTGGATACAAATATGCACATCTTCAGACTTGGGTCTAAACGTGTGCCGAATATCTAAGCTCTAGCTATCTCAAAGGTTTCATGTTGTTTTTCCAAAAAGAAAAAGTGCTTGGAATAAGAATAATAATAATAATCCACAATATCAATAGGTCTATTCCATTGGAAATGGAAAGACCTAATAAATAACACATCCCACTAGACATTGTTGGTACAATGACGCGGTCTTTCTCTTCTTACTGCAAATAAGTAAGTACATGGTCGCGGGCCGCTTCGGTCGCGACCATTGTTTTGGTCGCTTTACGCGCACAGACACGTTTTTTTCACATTGCTGGTTACTACCTTATAGTTTTGTATTGCGTTTTTCTTCTAAGAAACTTGCCTATATTGGTAAGCGGCAGCTGTTGAACACATTTCTGAGCTTCATTTGGGCCCTAGATGGCTCCTTCATCGATCCGAAAATGTTAGTACCCTAGATGGCTCCTTCATCGATCCGAAAATGTTAGTACGTTGAAATGTGTTTAGAAAATTGTCCCTGGAGTCCAAACAATGGCTTGAATGGAGAAAGTTAGGCTTGAGTTTTGGTCTCCTGGAGACTGTGCTTCTCACGAACTGTTTTTCTGCCCGAAAAAACGACTCCAAATATCCATGGTCATGTGACATGAAGGGAAATTGGTCCCGCAGTTGCATTTGTACCAGGAAATACGGGATCATTATCAACGAAAGAACGCATTCTTGGAAGTACCAGGTCACAAATTAGAAGTCCGTATCTATTGCGGTTCAAGAGTTATAAGGTTTCCAAAAATGAGCCAGCCCCGTCATGTAACACGACATTCATTTTATTGCCAACGCGGGATGCCTCGAGTGCTACAGCCGAATCGCTATAGCGAAATTGACAGCGACCATTGAATAGATGAAATCAACAAATGACCACAAACACGGCGAGAGAACCATTTAGCGGCTTAATGGTTAGGGAAAATTGTTTTTTTAATATCTCTAATCCTATCACAGCTACATTCCTGAGATTTCACAGGCAAATACACATATATATTCTCTCAATGTCCTGTGAATATGGTGCGGATTGGAGTTGCTGTTTCGCCATGGCATCAAAAAAGTGAAAATTTCAAATTTTGTCAAATATCTCCTATACTTTCTGTACCTTTTTTCCTGTTCTACTTCTTTTCTGTGACGTCATTTAATGACCTATATTTATATGCAAATTTCAAGTCCGAGCGAGGAATACTTTTCTCATTACAGCCCTTCAAGTGTGAAAATTTAAAGGGCCATTACTCTGGAACCAAGGTCAAAGTCAGGTCAAAAATGGTATGACTTCATTCCTGAGTGATGGGGAACATCTGTGCTGAATTACAGATTCCTAGTCCTTATACTTTTCATAGAAATCAAGTAAATCACTTTTGGTATCAGGTGATATTCAAGGTCAAGGTCACATCGGATCGTCTTGTTTTTACTGTCAAACGAAAGACCATCGAACGTTCTTTCGTGAGTCCTAGTATAATGGCTGCCAGTGACCTACTTTTCAAGTAAATGGAAGCCGTATTTTCGACATTCGAATGCATACAGTTGTAAAGGTCAAGGTCATGACCGACATCTGACACTCCAGATCAACTCGGCATGTCACGCATGTCAACTGACCCAGTTGGCAGACTGATCGCATCAGCCGTTCGAGTATCGTCCATCAAACTTTGACCTCATATGGGCACGATTCTAAAGGTCAAAGGTCAAATTCAAGGTCATATTATTTTAAGACATGGAAGTCTTCATAAATGCTGCAAGACTCAGCTCTGTAACTTCCGCTACTATGAAATGGCAGGTTGCACAAAATAGATAAAGGGACACAACTCCTTTACCCTGTTACGTAACACCCTGAATAAGAAACGGGAGCATGGCCATGCATAAAACTTACGAACCGTAAAGTTTCCCACAGATACGTTGTACAATGTATCCTGCAATCCTCCGACAAGAAAGGCATTGTCAGGGGAGAGAACTCGGAACCTGCCGTCATGACCTACTTATTTTATGACTAAATTTGTTGTAGATGATATCAAACATCTGCATTCTAAATCTCCGCTGCTCGTTCTTAACCGTTCGACCTATATTCGCATTGGCAGTTTTGACTTTACTGCCCTATAAATCAATAGGTTAAGGTCAAGGTCACTTTTGGATACAAATATGCACATCTTCAGACTTGGGTCTAAACGTGTGCCGAATATCTAAGCTCTATCTCAAAGGTTTCATGTCGTTTTTCCAAAAAGAAAAAGTGCTTGGAATAAGAATAATAATAATAAACAGAATAACAATAGGTCTATTCCATTGGAAATGGAAAGACCTAATTACTAAAAAGCAGTTTGATGCTCTAGTAGACTGTACCGGTAATACATACCTGGTAGAAAGAAACCATAGAAGACTTCACGACTCACGTGTCACTAGGCTTGATCCTTGGCCGGCCAATACCTTCTCACTCACGCTAGTAATTTTAAATTTTCTCATATGGAAGAAATTAAAATTAGTGCATAACTCCATCTGAATTATAAGCGTAATACAGTATACAGATGGAACCAACTTGGTGTGAAATAAAACAAACAATGTAATAATCAGACAATTGTGTTTCAAGAAAATCACACTTCCACATAGTGGGTGAATAGGTTTACTCACTCACGTAAACCAGCATAAGTGGGTGAATAGGTTTACTCACTCACGTAAACCAGCACGTGATCTCATTGTTGTTCGACACACCCTTAATTACAAAAAGAGATCAGTAAAGAAGCTCATTAAGATGCGACACATCGAAGTAAATAGGGTTGAGTTGTGATTACGTAACACAAATGCAACAATCATGCTTCATATTCAAGTCAGCATGAAAGACATAAAACCTCTGTAAGGTCTCTCTTGAATACAGGATATCAAAGTCATACGTAATAAAACTTGATATCACAAGAGATTACATTTTGGTAGGACCAAGGAACTGAATGTATGAAAGTGAACCCACCACAACTGCAAGTCCGAACAGACGCAACAACAACAACATGAAAATTTGACGGCTGCAAATAAAGTATCCGATCTCTCCGGCGGGAAGAAACGAAAAACCCCCGCCGGTGAGGATGCTATTTACAACCCTACTTGAGATATACACAAACTCAATGCATAAAATTCATGAATCAACGAAACCAAACCTGATCGTTTATTGTAGAGATCACCATCGGCCTTCAAATCTCAGCACTAAAAGGCAGACTTACAGAAATGCCGGGAACTAAGTACAAATCTGTGCCAAATTGAGCAATAATAATGAGGTCGCGAGAGCCCGTGAAAACCCACAACAAACACAGCGGGTCGAACTCATTGTTCGTGTGAAGACGTGATGTTGAATACACATTGTCTCCATCACGCAGGACTGTGTTATCAGATAAGCCCGAGATTAATATTGACTTTAGAAAATATATATCGGGTAATAATTTCAAGATATAAAAACTTTGAAAAACTCCGACAAGAGCCAATTAACTTCGTGACGTACGTCCGAAGACAATAAACACATGGCAGATGGAAAAACAGACCATGTGAAGTCTACAAATTTGCCCAAACAAAATTTTGACAAGACAGAAATGTGAAAGAAAACTATCCCCAGAATATTAATTTAATCACCATCGAACCATTGACAAAAATGACATAGGTGAGACAACATACGGCGAGGAAGCATTCCTTCGTCTGACATTTAATACGAGGGTTATTCGAAGTAGACGGCATATCCGGCAGCAACGCTAAAAGCGCATCCAAATTATCCGAAAAACCATCATTGACGTATGTTCCTAACTTTACACTGAAGAAAAAGGAATCACAGATGAACTCGACGAGACCGGTGTAGGAGAACGTCGAGTCCAAGTACGAGAAAACGGCATACCGGAGAACGGGAAGGCCGAAAAATAGAACTAGAATTCCCGGTCTAATTCTCACCGATTTCGTAAGCAGTATGCACTATTTCAATAAGCAATAATCGTCGACAGATTGGATATTTAATGATGGAAATTGATTGAAATATCAAACATTTATAAACAATGTTTCTATCTGTTACCAAATCAACCTGTCTCAATCCACCAATATATCAGTTTGACCTCATGCCACTGCCCGATCTGTAAAACAATGGTTTGTCTTTTAGATCATCACTTGTGATCATCCTCGTCATTGTGAATACTTTCAGTATATTTCCAATACAAATTAAACATTTATAAACAATGTTTCAATTTGTTACCCCAACTCAATCCTAAAATTGAAGTCCCGTAACATGTCATTTCGCTATTATAGAATCGCTGATTCATCGATAAACGAAACCGCAAGAGCAACTTTGACACTCAATGGTAGGTCTGAATAACCCACCATAAAACGAGAAACGGATTTAGAACTGCGTTATGAATTAACCCACAAAGGAGAAACAGACAAGACACGTTTATTCCGTTTAGGTAACGGAGTGTGAAAACAAAAAGACAAAGGAGAGGTCGAGATGATATGCGAACCCACTGCATTTCATTGTCCGACGAGAACAATGGATTGCTAAGGCACGGCAGGTTAGAGAAGTCTTTGTCGAAGTAGACAAAGGAACCGGTTTGACTGCATACATAGCCAAACCTATACATGTAGGCTGTCTAAAATCTGTGATCTAACTAGACGTAGAACCGTCCCGCTAGTATATTTATAGAGGCGGGCGAGTTCTGACTAAGACCATGGGAAACATTTATATAATTGCAACGATAACTTCGTTAGCTTTCAGGTCAATTATAAGCAATTCCCAACAGACGTCTGTCGACTTCCGAAAGAAACGGGTCGCCAGACGCCTGCAAAGGTAAGCCCGTCTAGCCTGGGCGAAATTTCCCCACGCTAACGGGTCTCTAATAATACACTCGGCGAACTTCGCCGATAACACAACTCTTTACAAGAAAACCAAACCGTGTGGGCGTCCAAACTGGACCACCATTTCACACACGAATTACATGCATTAGATATCGGAATCTCAGACATAACTAATGAAAGAATTTCCGACAATAATGAAAGAATTTCCGACAAGAAATAACACAATTTCAAAACCGATAAGGATACTGCGGATCGTTACAACAACAACCCAGGTTGTATAAACACTTCCTTCCTGATGTGTACTGGTCGAGGTACAACAGAGAATAGAGGATGAGTATGGCTGGAGCAGAGCCTATATAGTAATCCTGCTGGAATGGGATGGGAGAGCTCTCCTAGGGGCGGACAACTCTCCGCTAGGGGAGCTAACTTTTAGTTTTAACTTCCGTTTTCTACGTTGTATCATCTTCCTGACGGAGATTAATAGGCATGAATTGAAACAGGTTTAAGATTTGGGCTACAAATTACCAATTTCCAACATGTTCAATCTACAGGTTTTGGAGTGTATAGCAGACAAACAAACATGAAAATATACACTTCTCTAATTATAGATATCTTTTCTTAGTATATTCGGAGATACTTTCCTCCTATATTATATCTAATTATAGTATGATAAGGCCATAAAAAGTTAATTAATTGTTTCTCAAGCGGGTTTTTTTTTTTCCGGAGCGGGCGGGCGTTTTTTTTTTTTTATTTTTTAT
>JAVTVY010002014.1:0-34412 GCA_036873755.1 Hanleya hanleyi
GAAGTTCCGACTGGTATTCCTTGCCGTACGTGCGGGAAAAATTTATCCCCTTTAGACGCCCACTCGGCTTATTTTTCTTGAAAAATTTATGGTACCGGGCGTTCCACGTGCGCGGAATGTGTATTATGGAATCCGACGGCTTGGAAGATTTATGCCCAAGTCCGTCGTGTTTTTCTGTTACATGCTTGTGATGACTCGTCTATGTCGGAGATCGACAGACGGGCCTTAGAAATTTTCTTTGGTCAATGTTATGTAGTGTAATGAGATCTTGACCAAGCTGGTCAAGACCCAGAGGCTCCCGTGTCAGTTTGTAAACCATCAAGGCGTCTTTGCTGATCTCTTTGTGATTAGGTCGATCTACAAAGGGATCTCCTGTTGGTTATCGTGAGTATGCAATCCGATTACCCACTGTTTATTATGAAACTGTGTTATGCCTTGGTATACAACTTTGTTTTATACATGCCATTTGTTCCAAACTGGTTCCATCTGTATACTGTATTTCGCGTATAATTCAGATGGAGTTATGCACTAATTTTAATTTCTTCACTATGAGAAGATTTGAAATTATATGCTTTGGTATACAAATTTGTTTTATACATGTGATTGTTTCTCACCAAACTGGTTCCATCTGTAGACTGTATTTCGCGTATAATTCAGATGGAGTTATGCACTAATTTTATTTTCTTCACTATGGGAAAATTTAAAATTATATGCGTTGGTATACAAATTTGTTTTATTCATATGTTTGTTTCTCACCAAACTGGTTCCATCTGTATACTGTATTTCGCGTATAATTCAGATGGAGTTATGCACTAATTTTAATTTCTTCACTATGGGAAAATTTAAAATTATATGCTTTGGTATACAAATTTGTTTTATACATGTGTTTGTTTCTCACCAAACTGGTTCCATCTGTATACTGTATTTCGCGTATAATTCAGATGGAGTTAATCACTAATTTTAATTTCTTCACTATGAGAAAATTTAAAATTATATGCCTTGGTATACAAATTTGTTTTATACATGTAATTTGTTTGTTCTCACCAAACTGGTTCCATCTGTATACTGTATTTCGCGTATAATTCAGATGGAGTTATGCTCTAATTTTAATTTCTTCACTATGAGAAAATTTAAAATTACTAGCGTGGTGGGATTGTTTGTGACCGGCCAAGGATCAAGTCTATTGACTCGTAAGTCGTGAAGTCCTCTATGGTTCCAAGTATCTGGGACGAGTATATTCGTCCCAGCAAGTATGTATTACGGTACAGTTTACTAGAGCATCAAACTGCTTTTTAGTATGGTTATTGCTGTTCTTCCTCTTCTCGACAAATTGTTCGTGTTAGGCCATTTCAAATTGTAAATTTTTGAATAACCTCACTTTCCGGCCGGCGAGAGACTTTAAATGTTTTTTCCTCTCTTCGGGAAATTAAAATTCTTTAAGGAGCTTTTTGATTCCTGCAAAATCTTTGTTCTGAATGATGGTCTGACTATTTGGTTATTGATAGTAACATTACTGTAAATGTTTAACATTCTCTCCATATAAACTCCAGTACTGGATTTCATGTACAGGAGACAAATTACATCGGAGAGGTCATACGGTAACCAGGTTCATTGACACATTTCTCATGTTCACTGACACAAAGATCCATAATCTCATTTATCACATTGAGTTTACATTTGGTGATTAACGCTACAGACATTTAATATGTTCATCTCTACTGCGTTTAAAGAGAAGAAAAATTTATTACAATCGACGTCAGGGTTACCGTTTGCAACGCCCTTCTGTTATGTCGTGTACTTTTATAAGTTTGTATCCTGCTCCGTTATGAGCATGTATATTCATTAAGTTGTTGTGAATGAGGAAATCATTACGTTGTTTATCATATACAACGTTTTTCTCGCAATTTTCACATTACGCTTTCCTGTTACACCTTGACGATATGTTCATTACGCCGTCATGTGTCTCTCCTACACCTGTGCGTCGTTCCTTTTCATCGGTTAGACGTTTCCAGTACGCCATAACGCCGTTTGTTACGTCATTTCTTCATTTGCGAGATGCATATGTTATATCCATTCGTTTGGCGTCAATCTTCCACTGGTATCAATTCCTCTCGGGTTTTTCACATTGTGATTTACTTAGCTTCGTCGTTACTCTATGAAGAGAGTTCTGTTCAGACCTTGTTGTTTCCAGTCTGGGTTCAGAATATCAAAATTGTATTCGAATCAACAGTATTTGGTTAAATACTGTTATATGGTATAGGTCTGTGGATTATGGACGTGAATATTCTCTGAGGACGACGGCGGGATTGTGTATGGCGGACTAGTCACCTTTAATAGAATTCAGCACAGTGTTGTTTTAACACAGATTCATGTTGTCTTTACACACAAACATTATGTTGAGATCCTTTTACCTTAGGATTGTGCTTAAGCTACACAATGTTTTTCATGGGTACTTGAGGGACAGTTTTTTTTTTCCGACTTTCTCCTTCAAGTACTTTATTCCTGTATAGACCGTTACACCAATGGTTAGACTTGACATTATAATTCTGTCATCAACCTTAGCGTTGTTTATTGTATGTCGGACCTTACTCACTGTGTTCGTCTTTCGGGTTCGGTCTCTACAGCGGATTATTTGTCCTGGTGCCGAGGTCGTTATACCATTCCCGACTCTATTTCCCTCGTAATTGACTTCCTCCTTCACCAGTATAGGAAGTCTCATTTTAGCACCAGGGTAGGAATATCTCGGCGCTTATTCGCGCCTTCGCATTACAGTCGCGTTGTACTCGCCAACTGTTACCGAAATGGGTGTCGGTGTGGTTTCTGTGTGCTCTGGTTATATCACCTTTTGAACCCTTAGAGTCCGCGTCTATAAAGTGGTGTCTTATAAGACGGCCTTTGGGGCGGCGTTTACTTTGGCGTCCAGAGTGTCTGAACTTGCTCTTGAAAGCTCTTGAACATGCTCTTGAAAGATCTATGTCCTGGGCAGCGGATTGGTCTTGCAATATCACGCTGGGCTCTGTATCCAGCGATCCGAGTTCTAATCTGACTCGAAACATAATGTTTCCTTTTTCGGCCCATTCCTGAATCAACGTTCGTACTCCATTCCTGTGTGGTCAGATTTTGTACATACCCTCGAGGACGATCTTCTGTTATGTCCTGTTCGAACCATCCGTCACTATCTTACTCGTTCCGGTTCCGTGCGTGGTTCTCGGCTACGGTTATCATGTCCCTTCGCCTGTCACCAAGGCTTGATATTTAAATAAGCCGTGTAGTTGTTAAAGACCATAAAATAGTCTTACCAATGGGCAGAAGGTAGATATTCCATTGACGCCCCCACTACTGTCTTTTGCTTCTTCTATGTGGCCATCACTACACATGGCCTTTATGGAAGAACTCGTCCCTCCATGACATTGTCCTGTCTTGTCTGGACAGCAAACTCCACGTTCACAAATTTCTATCTGTATGATATGTCAATGCAGTCAGATAGGGTGACCACGCTTGGGCCACTGAGGGCTACCCAGCACGTGGTTGGTTTCTTTCAAGGAAAGAGGAGGGAGCGGAATTTGTCACCGTTGCAGCAAGACACCCATCTTGCTTTTCATCATGATCGTCTTTGAAAGAAGGAATAAGTCGGATAGACGACCATGGACTCTCTAATCATCAATCTAAGATGTCTGACGCTTTGAGAATTTTATCTGTTCCTTAACTACGGTTTTGGCTTGTGTCTTTCAGCTTGAACTGACTACCTTCTGGATGATCTCAGCTGTGTCTCCTACGCTCAACTCACAGGACAAGTTGGACGTAAGGCGTGGGTGGACTGAGTATGGCGTGGCTTGACGCCCTTTAAGACCAAGAAGACCTAACACCCGAGTGGTAGAGGACCCTGATTTCTTGGTACAGTTTGACATATCACACCACGAGCACAGCTACATGGATGGAGGCACTCAAGAATAAGTATATTTGTATCATATTCATGTTTTGCCCTTTTCGTTTCTTATCTGTGTCTTCCCAGCTACTTGGGGAGGACACTCAGAAGATAGGTTAGATTAGTATCTTCCATTACTACTCCATTATTACCCGCGGCCTTGCCGGCCAGGTTTCTTTTGTGGAGATTTATGAATGAGCCTGCCCCTCCTTGACATTGTCCAGCCTTGAGTCTGGACGGTGAACTCCACGTTCACCATTTTCGATCTGAGAGATATGTCAGTCCAGTCAGAAGGGATATCCACGCTTGGGCCGTTAATAGCGGCCCAGCACGTGGTCAACTAAATTCCAAAAATAGGGGGGGGGGGGCGGCAGTTTGAATCATCACAGCAAATCTGCAAATTGCTGTATCATCTCATTCATACTATTGGTCCACAATTGATTGATCTCATATTGAAGGAAGAAATAAGTCAGATGGACGACCTTGGATCCTCTAAAGAGATGTCAGACACTGTATCATCACCCTAAGATGTATGTATCCATGGTGAGTGTGATCTTTTCCTTAACAGCGGTTTTGATTGTGTCCTTCAGGTTGAATCTGACGTCCTTCTCAATGATCTCAGCGCCGTCTTTGCACTCAACTCCCTAAAATGATGGTTGGATGGAAGACGATTGTGGACTGAGAGTGGTGTGACTTGGCGATCACTAGGCCCGGAACAGACCCTGCCTCGACCGGTCTTAGGAACAGCCAAGATAAATAAGCCATACCAAGTAGACTGTATATCCCAGGGTTGAGGTCCTCTCTTGGTATAAACGGCTTCCCGAGAAGTACCTATACACTGCGTTGCAGTACTCTCTCGGGGGGAAATTAATAATTTCCACACCACACACACAGCTACATGGCTGTGAACAATCAAAGATAAGTACATCAGTATCTTATTCACATGTTTAACCTTTTTATATTGATAATCAAGGTTTCATTTGCTGATTATGGATTGTTCATGCTATGCCCATGTTTTCTGTGTTATTCCAGCGGTCACTTAGCCTACTTTGATATACTACAAGACCGAGGTTCCCACCTCCGTATGTTGGTACTGTGGCATTAATTAAAGCAGGTTTAAGACTTAGGTAGCAAACATCAAACATTTATAAACAATGTTTCTGTTTGTAACTAAGTCAAACCTGCTTTAATTTAATGTGCCCACCCTTCCGTCCCCTCGTACCGCGGCCTTGTTTCATTACTGGTCTCGGTCTGAGAAAGAGGATGAGAAATGAGGCTACAGTCGCCTATATAGTGACCACGCTGGATTTGGGTGGAGAGCTCTCCTAGGGGCGGACAACTCTTCTCCTAGGGGAGTTAACTTTTTCTTTTAAACTTCCGTTTTCTACGTTTGATTGTGCAATTAATAAGGGATTAATGGCATTAATTAAAGCAGGTTTGACTTAGTTACAAACAGAAACATTGTTTATAAATGTTTGATATTTGAGATTTGAAAATAGGTCAAGGTCAGTCATCTTCAATGGGCTTATGACCCATTGCCAGTTGTATATATTATTTGAATTTGGAAAGCCTGACAATAATTAATCAAGTGATATTGGGTTAACAATCAAGATGGACAGACAGACAGACAGACTGATGCTGCATGAGAGTGACTTAGCCAATACCTGACAACTTGACAGGCTTCTTCTTCACCATCATAATCCACATCTCTGGACTGTACTTTTCGAATAAACATAACAATTTCAGCGATTTACTGATTCTTGGTAACTCTGACCTTTGATCTGTGCCGTTTTTGACCTCAAAATTAATAAGGTTCCTCTTTGCCCCATGGTTTAGGTATACCCAAAGTTTGGTACCAACTCTGGACATGGAACTGAAGATATCGCACAGCATACAAATGAAAGATGGACAAAACTTACTATCACATAAATACAACCTTGTCTCATGACATTTACAATAATTAACATTAATCCACTGGAAAATCATACCAAATGTTCATTTCTTTTCGAAAAAAGCCCCCAAACATTTATCAAAAAATTGTGCTCATTATAAAAAAAATTGGCATTATTAATGAAATAAACCTATCCAAATATCTTACTGTCATGACTGTGATATTAAATCTGCAATATATTCATTAACTTTATTGGAAATTATCAAATATGTTGTAATATATAGGTTTTCAATTTATGTTATTTGCAGCTGGGAAGCAGATTGCTGCAAATGCAGGTGGTGATGTCAGGAGCATTTTCAGAACCAGCTGGTCTGAACCAGATCCTACCTGGCAAAATCTGGTTATTCAGAACCAAATTGAGGCTGTCCTATCAATACGGGAGTCATTATATAGTGCTATTGGTCCAGAGAGTCCCACAGAGTTTGATGTGATCATCCATTCCAGTGGTGCCCTCTATGATGTACTTAAGGTAAGATATCAGCCTTTGTGTAAATAGTTTAATTCTTCTCCCCTTATGGTACACTAATTTCTCTCTGTCAGTGAGTTATGGTAAACTCCCTAAAAATTACATCACTCTAATAACATTCAATGGCCTCCAAGTTTTGTCTGACATTCGGATCAGTCATTCTAATGAATCTTATCACCTAAACTGTAGCAGAAATGTAATAGATGTTCTGATTTTGTATCATTTCCTCGACGTCCTGTTCAAATATATTTGATCATCTCAATGTTTTGGGGTGGTATACTGCACTTCCTGTGATTGAATTAGTCGAGTGTTTACTGTGGGTCGTGGATCAATCCAGTGGGTACTTCATAGTTTTGTAATGAGGTGATGGCACCATTATGGAAATGACAACAATTCAGAATCACAATCAGGGGAGATAATCCACTGTAGTCACAATCAGGGGAGATAATCCACTGTCTCACAATTAGGGGAGATAATCAATACTTTAAAATGGTGTAAACCCAGTAAGAGTAAACAGTGCCACTATACAATAACATTATAACTATGTTTGATCCACTCCCAAAAATACATGTAGGTCAGTAGATCCTATCAGTTACATATGTTTGTTAAAAGTTGCGGAAGTGGTATTAATATTACTGAGGGAACTGTTACATTCGTCTGTTTTATTATCTGTTATGATTCTATTGTGTTAAATCTACTCTCATGACTACTTTGAACAGTGCTTGCAGACTGAGCAGTCATCATGTTCATCACCTCTGTGTGAACTCCTTCAAACCTCCCAGACATCTGTGATTAACCAACCACCCCCTGCACTAACTGATGACTATGAGATTGTGGAGGGCACCTGTCTCCTACAGGATCAAGGTGAGCCGTCTCTCTTATCTACAATTTAGTCAAGTAAAATAGTTCAAATCGACTACTTTCCCACATGTCCAATGTGTGGAATTCTCAAGGCAGCAGATTGTATACCTCATTCCTTCGAATATACCCTCTGATTGCACTGGGGTTAAAAATGCCATGTTTTGTATGCCTGGCTCTCAGCCATTAAGCATTGTCCATTACTAAACTGAGCAGTGTGAGCTCAGTATGCCATGGTTAAACATGAAGTTGTGCTGTGTGCTCTTGTCAAATAATTGATCTAACTTGTTATTCATCCATAAAATTTACTGGATTCATTTGCCATCTCTTTTGTATACAGATAAATGCTTCACATGAGGTGTACATGTTAGTCCACAAACAAACATTTATAGTTTGACTCCGCTGCCACTGCCTTGTCTGTCTGAGAAATCATTTAAGAAGTTTAGCCAAATATCATTTCTGTATTCCGTGGGTTTGAGAAGTTTGTCTAATTTTGGTTTGGCTCTCTATTCATTAAGGTAAATCATCTAGTAATTAAATAATTGTTTTTTAATTTCATCCGTCTCTAACATAATGAAGAAATAATAGATTATCCATTTAATTTTGGACCATTCAGTCAACTTCTTGTTCTAATAAAATTGATCAAGGAGATGAAGATTTCTCATCTTGTAATTTCATTATTGGCCAGGACATGAGTGTGGGTCATGAAAATAAGTCTGGTCACGATAACTTTCCAAACAATTGTTAAATTTCCACGAATTTGGCTGAATTGATTGTGCAGCACAGACATCAACCAGCTTGTGTTTTTTTGCAACAAGTTACATGCATGGGAAATACGCTATTTACTACTCCTGTTTCAGATGAAAGTGACCCCATACATTACACAGCCATCATCTTACCTGCGGAGAAGGATCTGTGTGAGAGATGTAGACGTTATACTGCTCCCCATAAAGAACCATTGTGTGAGAGATGTGTTCAAGTGATGGAACAACTCAACGTATCGTGACACCTGTGATATCAGCTGTTCTTATGGAAACTTGTGTAATATTCCAATTCTGACACCCTGTGATTTAAAAACATGATGAACCCAACATCTTTTGTTTTGGTGTGTTACCTGTGGGGCTCATAGTGACTGTGCCAGTAAACTTGAAGGTTGTAACATACAGTACATGGTAAAGGTTACTTGTATGTGTCGGCTTATTATACATTCAGAAATACAGAATAAAAAAAATGAAAATTATGTGAAGCATCGAGCAAATATAATTATTTTACCATGTATAGTTGACTGATTCAGCTAGTTACTGTACTGGCAAGATTGATTCATTTTATGCAGCTGCCTCATTGGTAATACACAGATTGTTGTAGTTGCCATCTACAACTCCTCTGTTATTCCAGTTGTTTATGATGTTAAAATTTAACTGCAGTATACTATGCTCAAAATTGAATACAACAATGGTTATTGAGGAAACCATGGGGGATGATATGAAGGGATGTTTCTAATGTGGGTGTTCTGAAAATACTCTTCACAATAGCACCAGTGAATTTTCTCAAAGCCTAGTAAAACTACCATCAAGTTAACTGGAGGTGCCAGAATGTGGAACTGTCAATATGTATGAGTGGATTAACCTTGGGTTAAGATGCGAGACATTAGAGGCAGCTCGATATGCCTCTGGAAAAACTCTGGATCATGTGATTCTTCATTTCTAATGTGCCATTCACTGAAAAGTGATTCTGTCTGTATAAGATTTTGTAAAGTGTGTAAATGGAAATAAATATTATAATTTAAATTGTTTGTATTGCCTATGTAGTTGTATAAAGGAAATACCATCATCCCCATTGATGTATATCGAGGGCTGATTGTATTCTCGCTACAGTTACCTAAATTAAGAGAAATTCAGGCAGATTGGGATACATATATTTCGCCTGCTTACAAATGGACATCGCCCAGATTTCTCGAGAGGGGGTCGTTTCCTATGCTTACTTATTAGAGAGGCCAGTACTGTGCTGTACAATAGTGGAAAATAACATATGGTTGGGCGTCGAGAGGGGTTGTTCACACCCAACAACCCCCCCCCCCTCCCCCCTAGCGACACCCTTGCTTACATACCATAATTGAATTGATACTCCTCAATTCCGTCTTTTTCTGACTTTTATTGTGACTATTCACTATATTCTTGACATTGGACAATATTTGACTGATCAATCATCAGTTACATACAGTCTGTATTATCCAGGATAATAGGAACTGTAGGCGTGTCTTGGTATTTGGAAAGCCTAGCTATAACGCTTTAATACCTGTTGCATTAACTAGAGTTTGACTTGAAGTGTTCGTTAAATAGATGAATTTTGTAAACTTGAATAAGCTTCTAGTCAATCACCAGTTCCAAATGTACTGTAGTGTTAATTTGGAGAGCCTAGCTAGCCATGATTCCTCAAGATATTGCAATAACTAGAATTTGACCTTGATAAAATAGCTTAAGTTCAGTCATCTTCAATAGGGTTCTGACCCATCTGCAGTTGTGTACATGTATGTTATAAAAATTTAAAAAGCCTGTCAATAATCCTTCTGGATATAATGCACAGAGTTGAAACAGACACGATCGATACCCTTTGACCAAATTGCTTCTTCGACATCACAGTCCACAACTTGAAGCATAAACATACAATTTCCAATGACTTACTGATTTTCAGTCAAAGTGACCTTGACCTTTTGACCTCAAAATTAACTGGAAATGGAGATATCGAACGGCTTACAAATGTTAACATATGAACAGAACTCCAACTCACTACTCGAGTTGGCTGATGGCAAGATGGTTACTCATTGCTTGTCGTCAGATCTCCGCGAGTCTGGGAGCACGGTACGTCTACATTAGATACAGTATTTTGAACTGTAAAGATCAATAACTCAGTAAGGCAAAATCTTCCGTCAATGAGAAGAGTACATGCGCATCTCCAGACTGTACTGATAATATCAACTTAGTATTGTGTGAATCGTGTAAAAGTGTAGGATTAGTTGCATTGACAAGAAATACGGATAAATGATCTAATCTACAGTATATCCTCCACTAACAGGAAGAGCACAGGCTGAAAAAGATTGTGCTAACTCTCCAGACTGTGTTAATAATATCCACCAAAGTATTATGTGAACCATATCAAAAGTGTAGGAGTTGTGTTGATAAGAATTAAATATTGACGGACAGATTTCCGTGGTTATCGTTGGATCATATATGCCAAGGGGGATAAAAAAGTAAATAAGAAACCTTTGCATTTCACCTTCGACCGAAAATTAATCAAATTGGCACCTTTTGGCGATTGTGGCGGAGAGTATGGTCATGAAGATTCACTGAAGTGTCCAATAACTGTACTCGAGCACTCTTTTCCTAATGTAGTATCTACAGGTGAAAATTGTCAACGTTAATTTTTCATTTCATATTCCTTTATTTTTCAGGTGAATTTGATTTTATATTGAGCACATGGCAGTGTGACTAACCTCACAGGACCTACGAAGTAGGGTTTGATATCATTTAAGTGTGTACTCGAGAGATGACTTGGGGACCCTCTACGGGAGTCCTCTATCGAGAAATAACCTAAAATAAATCTCAAAATTTCTTGGTTTATAGGTCACCTAAGTAGGTCAGCTCAGAACTTGCTGGTAACAGTCCCCTAATGCACTTTCATGCCAAAAATCAAGGTTCTAATGTCAACGATTCTCCTTATTTTGCCGACGAAAGAATTTGGATGGACTCGCTGACTACCGGACAATTTGCAAATGGTAGCCTACTTCGTAGGAAAATATCAGTTCCATTGTATCAATTTGACAGTGCATTCGGGGTTCTTAGACTTCACTGGGTTAATCACGATTGACATTCTCATTGACTAAAATTATGCACAAAATAAATGTAAATATGAATACTTTTTTTCCCATTTTTCTTCTCTCGGTATCTTCCTCTTGTCTAGAAGAGTAGATTGACAAGTGGGTGAATTTTCAAAAGACTGACAAGGGGTGGGGAAATTTGATTTTTGAGTATAAATCCCCCTTAAAGGTTCTACCAAATACCCCCTGCACAGTTGCATAAAAACATAGAGAAACTGTGAACAAAACAATTTGATATTTTTTTCTATGAAAAATGACAACTTGGATTTTTTGAGGCAATAAAACAGATGTAGTGAAAAACATTGAAATATTGAAGCCGTGATTACGATCACATCATATAATATCAACTAGTGTGTTGTGGCGGATGTCCTATTGTGACATATTTTACACAACAATTGGATGTGATGACATCCTCATGACGTCAAAAAAGGCATTATCTTTTAGCTTTGTGACGTTGTTGGCATTACAATGTAAATGTCGACCAGAATATTCGCTACCATAATCAGACTCCTCTGTCATGGGTCAGCAGGTCACGACCATCGCCATTTCCAAACAGGAGTGGTAATGGAGGATTTCAAGTACCTTTGTTTTTTAACTTCGACCATTCCCAAAAACAGCATACTGCTATTAAATGTCAAAAATAAACTCAACAATTTAGCATCAAAAAAGTATGTGGTGTGCGGACCAATTGGTAGATCCTTTAATAAAGCTCCCAAAACATTCAGTTCAATTGCATGAGCTGACAATATACCTCCACTGAACCCTGACAAACAGCAACTTGTACACAGGAATATTTACAGGATCTTTATATTCAACATGAATGACAAACAAATTCATATATACAGAACTATACTGACAAATTTATTGCCAAGTGATGAAGTATCACAAAATCAACAAGTAACTTAATATATGCATATCACATTAAAACTCAATGGCACAAATCTAACATATTAGTATCATATATTAAAATTATAGCTTCTGAAGTAACAACTTAGTAGTAGGACATAGTCAACATTTTTTGGATCATCAAGACATGCTGGATTCTACAACACAGTTACTAAACAAATACTATGCCACAATTAACATGATTAAATTTGTATTTACATGTAGTCCAGTGTCCTTGATTATTTTTAGCATGTAGCTATTGGGCTTTCCCCCAATAAAATTTTGAACAATATATTCACTGATGGGTCCTTGTGTAATATCTGAGCAGTACTTTTTCACTTTGATCTATCCTTCAATATGGAGAGATAATAATATTTTCTACTTAAAATTATGTATAAAGCATAATGGTCCTAAATAGTGGTCAAGTTGAAGCATATTTATGCTAGTTATCACAAGTTGAATTATCCCTCCATGTTGAAGGGACGCTGAGAGAAATTTTATATCGGGGGGAAAAGCCCACTCGAATGATGTTTCTAAGTTAGCTTTCACATTTTAAATACATATTTTACATGTACATGTAATTCAATATTAAATTAGCCATCAGAGATAGGATTAACTGAACTGTATCGATACTCTTAAACCAACCAGCTTCGATGTCTAATAGTAATACATGTACTTCTATGAATCTGGAATGTGAGAGCTACATGTAAAAGGAATGTCTGTTTGTCCGTCTGTCTGTCCATCTGCCCAACATGTTGAAGGACTACACAGTTTAATGGTCTTGGTACTTTTTAAACTACCAGCTCATGAGGTTTTACATCTTTCAGAATGGAGCCAAAATTATGTCATTCAATCTGTTTAATGGATCTTTTTTAAACGCCAAAGCATGACTGAGGTCCTGGTTAGTTGTCTCATCAATAATAAAGGTTTTTCAAAGTACATGTAGAAGTCGGAATTTGTGAAGAATCAAACACAGGCCTATTGGGGGGCCCTTGGTGTCCGAGTGGTCTAAGGTGCTTCGCTGGTGATCTCTAGCCTCACACCACTGAACCGACACGGGTTCGAGCCCAGCTGGTCCTTGTTTGGAAGTGTTCCAGTTACTTGCCAACGGGCAGTGGTTCTCTCCAGGTACTCCGGCTTCCTTCACCAACCAAACTGACTTATCATGAGTGAAACAACCTTACTGTGACATTAAGTCAAATCCCCCCTCAATATTATGGTCAAAGGTGACAGATCGGTACATACATATCACTACCAGGACATCAACCGACGAGTTCAAGTAGAGTATCACATTTTACGCTGATTCAAACAGTGCACACAATGTACAGTAAATGCAGGAATGGAAAAGCTGATGATGTAAACATTTGTATACATGTACAATTTGTTACACAATACTTTTGTCATAAATACTACATACATGGACATCATTCTCATGGTATCAGATTGTAAACCTGCTACTATGAGATATACCTTCTGATCGCTTTGGGGTTATAACGGTGGAATGCAGCTTTTGTGTTCATGGCTCTAGACCAATCAGCTTTCTTCATTACTAAATAGAGCAGAGAGGGCTCAGGATGTCACAGCTAAACCCGACTTTGTACCATGTGCTCTTGTCAACTTGTTAAGGATCTACATGTAACTTGTTCATTTTTCTATAAGATACATGATGTAGTTACCATATACCTCTCAAATGCATGTTTGATCAAAATTGATGAAAACAGAATGCGACATGTTTTTGGCACCATGCAGTAAGAGGGTGTTACATTGATAGTTGAGGTTATAAACTCTGACAATAGGAGAATGGTAGGCCCTAAATATTCCGCTCTCACACTGTCAAAACGACAGAACAACGGTTTGCTGCTCGGGTTTGATAGTCAACTAGCATAAAATCAAGACTGCAATATCTTAGTCTCACTAAAGCCAGATCAATGTTCACCGATGCTTATCTGATGTCCAGTAATAGTAACCTGGGGTTTACATACTTGTTTTCCACAACCCTCGGAAATCTAAACAAGACTATCATCAAAATTTGCTGTTGATATGTTTGCTTGGTATAAGAATCTATAACTGTCAGATGTGAGCCAAAGGGTATTCAACATACATGACGGCAGTGTATAAACTTTCATATATATGTAGTGACCCTGATGGGCCAATAATTACAGGGCTGCATGGAAGGGGTGGGGACAACTGAATATCAGCCGGTTAATATTTCCCGAATAGAATACAGAAAATACCAGTTACACAGAATACTAGTCCAGAGAAGAAGAAATTAAGGAAAACTAAAGTTGTAACCATATGGAGAACAGACCTTCATATGCTCCATGTGCTTCTGTTCATATTTTGTTTCAGGGAAGTATGATTGGAAGAATGCAACAATTTGATTGTTTGACTGATTGACTGTGATCATACAGTCTGGATGTGAGATTAATATCCAGTTAAGGAGATGGACACTATCTCCGATTACACTTATGAGAATGAAAAAAGTTCACATATTAAAGCATTAATAGTTCCATCAAAACCTGCTGCAACAACACTTGTATCAATGACTAGAAATACACAATACACAGCAGTTATCACTTCTATCAACACAGTAAACTTTTGTTTGGAAATACACAATACTGTAACAGTGATAGCAACAACAACAGTTCCGAGCTGGATCACAATAAAATGTTAACTGAAAACAGATACATGTATCTGGATGCATCCTGCATCTAGTGGACGGGGTTGGATTTGGTGTGAGGGCTACACATATTCTCGATGACCAAGGGGAGGAATACAGATGAGATCAGGGAGATGGGAGGCAATATTATCCAGCCTCTCTCTGCCCAGATTTTGTTGTCTCTGAACACGTTTCTCCAATGATTCCACATGATCCTCGAGACTGGAGATTTTACCCATCATGTCTCGAGATTTCTCCTGCTGAAGACGCGACGCCTCCTCAAATGGATCCTTGCATGGCCGTCTAACATTACTGCTCTTCTTCTGGACACAGTTCACATACGACAACTGTGGTCTGCGTTCTCGCTCTCGTATCATGCCTCTCGTGGAATGTAGTGTTAATTTTGCCTTCTGTAAGGAGATTTCCATGTCCAGGGAGGCAATCAAGCTGTCAAGTTCCCTCTCTGAGATTGCAGACCTCTATAAATGAAGTAAATCAAGAAATTTACTCTACGATCCAGAACACTGTCATTTATTACATAGACTATAGTCATCTTCATCATATCCTGTACTATACAGGTATAAGTTGGTGGTCTACCAGCATCAACATTCCAAACAATGCAGAGGAGTCCACATGTGTATATTACATATGTCTGTATGTGCTGATAGGCTTGTCAATGCAGACTTCGTTTTGCTGCCCATCTTTGTACACCAAATGTAGTTCTACTAATTTTAACTGCCCTTGGTTTGTCCGAGCACCAGTTGTCTTCAAATGAGAATTGCAAATTCATTATAGATCGTTGACCTGGTATCAGTTTGAATTGAACGATTGATTGCTGATCTATTTATACGGCCAACCCTAGACCCATGTTATGGGAAATGGCCCAGCTACAGAGGATTTCATCAGCCTACATGGTTACAGTGTGCTAGTTCTGATTGACTCTTAGATGAAATGAATACCTCAGAATTTGAAGAGAATTGTTGGGTTAAAGCCATACCATGGCAGACTATGGGTTTGGCATAGCTTTAAAGACCAGTGCTAATTTTTGTGACTGCCAAATCTCAATCACGACCTTATGACCTCTCTTAATATACCCCTATTTGAATGAATTGGAAGCCAGGCAATGTATTAAATATTTCAGCTCCTTTGAACTCAGTACTGTATCCATGCTTGTTTTGACTGGAGAGATGCCCATGTATCATTCCCTTAATGATATCAAAGAGATTGTACTACAGCATATTCTCATTATAAATTTGGCTTGTCTGTGAATAAGGCGAAGCATGCTGCAACACCGTAAGACTGTTCGAGTAATAGTTGTTGTGCCCACACGTACATTACTCGTTACTACCAAACCCCATCATGAAACTGGGCCTTCAGAGTAGTGATCCATTATACACGTAGAGAACATGTTGGAGGAGTTTGTTGTGAAGGCTGTATGTAATGGGACAATTGTACCTTAGTCTCCCACAACTGTTCTAGCTGATCCACCATGGACTCGTATTTAATGATGGCTGCCTGTAGATTGTGTCGTGCCTCATACATCTGCTCCAGTCCATCTGGTGGAATATTATAGACAGTGGGACTTGTCGTCTCAGTTGTACCCGGCTTTTCGGTAGATCCCTTCAGTTTCAGATCTAGAACACTTTCCTGTTTGAATGACAGAAGTAAAATATACATATACTTGTTCACTCTTTGCCCCATGATGACGCCATATGATGTCTCTTCCGAAACCAAAGACTAGATACTGGGCTGCTCTGTAGAACCTTTCCCATGTTCACCTGTTCACTGTCACATACACACCAAAACATGTAGAAGGGTAGATGGTTCAGCATGTTTGATGCTGCTTGAAATAATTGTTAATGAGTCAGTCTAATTAACTGCAGATTTGTTCCAGGTGTCAAAGGGAGGGAATTTGGCTTAATGTCACACTCAAGCTTGTTTCACTCATATGGTGACAGTCAGTTTGGTTGGTGGAGGAAGCCGGAGTACCCGGAGAGAACCACCGCCCTTCGGCAAGTAACTGACAAACTTTCACACATGGACCAGCTGGGCTCGAACCTGTGCCGGTTCAGTGGTGTGAGGCTAGTGGTCACCAGCGAAGCGCCTTAGACCACTCGACCACCGAGAGCCATCAAGGTGTCAAATGGTGTCATCTCGGATGAGACTTGGATGATTGAGTGGATATGATTTAACGTCGCTTTCAACTTTATTTCAGTCATATCATGACGTTGGGTCCTATTACTTTTCACACCCGGGATGAGACTTAGACATCAAATGGGGTTACCATGGGGCAATGGTAACGACACTCTATGGGGCACTGAGTTAGTGAACTAATGCACTCATTTAAAAATATGCACTGAATAACACTTGAGTGCTGAGCTGTCAAATTGGCCAGCCGGTGGAAAAAATAAGGTTTGGAAGTCTAATTTTAGTCATCTGCTTGAAAACAAAATAGAAAAGGCAGCTGGAGACCGTGCCTGATGTTATGTCATGATATTAATTACGTAATGCCATTCCAAATGAGGTCCGGTGACATTTTGAAAAGCTGTGAGCAGTTCTAGCATGACATTGCTGATGTCATCAAATATCTGAGCCAGTCACAGGAAAGTGATTGTCATAATTACATAGTTTTTTTCAGTAATTTGACAGCTCATTAGCCTCAAAATAAAAGTTTGACTTCTGCTATTTGGCCAATTCCTTTAACATCAACAGACAAGAGTTCAATAGAACCCAAAATACGCCCGTTAAAAAATACAGTCGATAAACAACATAAGGGCCTGGAGAGGTATTTGTAGGAGAAAATAGAACTCCAGTTACTCTTACTCTGCGGGGGTGCATATTCACCCACCCCCGGTTATGCGCTTATGTATGTATCAGTAACTTTAAAACAAAATTTTTGTTAGCATAAGCTGCAAAAGTAAGCTCATCAGCCTGATGAATTGGGCCGAAATGACAGTAGGTGCCAAATACAAGGATTTCAGACTAAAATCAAGGGGAGTAAACTGAAGAAAACGTCGAATCAGCTCAAAAACAGTTTGTGCACATCTACACAATTTCAAAAGAATCCATCGAAAAGTCTGAGACGAGTTGCATTCACGAGGACAGTATGTGGCAAATAAAAGATTTCAGACCAAAATCAAGGGGAGTAACTCAAGTAACTGTTGAATCAACTCGAAAAAAGTTTGTACACATGTGCACTCGGCACCAATCATGTGCACCTAATTTCAAAAGAATGCAATGAAACCCAGGGGACGAGTTTCGTTGACGAGGACTGTAGGTGCCAAATAAAAGTATTCCAGACTAAAATCAAGGGCGGATAACTCAAGAAAGCGTTGAATTGGTTCGAAAAAACACATCTACACATGATACTGATCATGTGTACCAAATTTCAGAAGAATCCATTGAAAACTCTGGGACGAGTTGCGTTGACGAAGACAGTAGGTGCCAAATACAAGGATTTCAGACCAAAATCAAGGGGAGTAACTCAAGAAAACATCGAATTGGGCCGAGAAAAGTTTGTGCACATTTACACATGGTACCGATCATGTGCATCAAATTTCAGAAGAATCCATTGAAAACTCTGGGACGAGTTGTGTTGACGAAGACAGTAGGTTCCAAATACAAGGATTTCAGACCAAAATCAAGGGGAGTAACTCAAGAAAATGTCGAATCGGACCGAAAAAAGTGTGTGCACATCTACACATGGTACCGATCATGTGTACCAAATTTCAGAAGAATGCATTGAAAACTCTGGGACGAGTTGCGTTGACGAAGACAGTAGGTGCCAAATACAAGGATTTCAGACCAAAATCAAGGGGAGTAACTCAAGAAAATGTCGAATTGGGCCGAAAAAAGTTCATGCACATCTACACATGGTACCGATCATGTGTACCAAATTTCAGAAGAATCCATTGAAAACTCTGGGACGAGTTGCGTTGACGAAGACAGTAGGTGCCAAATACAAGGATTTCAGACCAAAATCAAGGGGAGTAACTCAAGAAAACGTCGAATCGGGCCGAAAAAAGTTCTTGCACATCTACACATGGTACCGATCAGGTGTACCAAATTTCAGAAGAATCCACTTAAAACTCTAGGACGAGTTGCATTGACGAGAAAAAGTTAACGGACAGGCGGACGGACGGACGGAAGACGCCATACCATAATACGTCCCGTCAAATTTGACGGGCGTATAATAAGCAGAGGTCCCCGGGGCAATGGGTTTTTAGAACTCATTCCTGAGGGTGTCATTATGTTGGAGTTCAGAATGTATGGAATCATGTAGCGAGGAGGCTCGGTCTCCTGTGGAATGGACAGCAGAAAGACAGCCACAATTGTGAGAACAATGCCGAGCTCTCCGCAGACAGATGTGAGAAATTAGATTCAGGAATAGATGTCACAGGATTTATCTACATGACAGTTAAAAGGAGGAAATTCCTACCATCCATTTCCAGTAGATGTCCTCTTGCTCCTTCCACTTGAGTAGATCATGTAACCTGTCATTGTCTTGTTCCAGTAGATGTAGTACCTGTCAGGTATTAGGAATACATTATACATAACCTGATCAAAACCAAAATGTTGATGCTGACATCCTGAAATCTGAAAAATATTGTCATGATCAGGTCGACTCTGGTGATAAAAATTAGTCTCCAACAGTCACAATTTGAAGCTGTGACATTTAAAGCATGAAAAACATAAGATCCAAAAAGCCTGTACCACTGAGTAATACTAATGTTGGTAATTCATGTGTATTATCTAGAGTCGGGGGGAGGGGGGTCAAGCTTTAATATTTCTTCCCTCGATGTAAAGGATGATCACATCTCAAACCTGAATATATCTATTCTACAAACCTGTAAAAATGTATAGGTAAATCTAAACACTGTAAACCAGAAGGATGTAAGTCTAGACAAATACCCTTCTTCCATCATCATGGTCATAGATGTGGGATCATATATATATATATATATACTAGTGAGTCTAGACAAATACCCTTCTTCCATCATCATGGTCATAGATGTGGGATCATATATATACTAGTGAGTCTAGACAAATACCTTTCCTCCATCATCATGGTCATAGATGGGGGATCATACATATACTAGTGAGTCTAGACAAATACCCTTCTTCCATCATCATGGTCATAGATGTGGGATCATATATATACTAGTGAGTCTAGACAAATAACCTTCTTCCATCATCATGGTCATAGATGTGGGATCATATATATACTAGTGAGTCTAGACAAATACCCTTCTTCCATCATCATGGTCATAGATGGTGGATCATATATATACTAGTGAGTCTAGGTAAATACCCTTCTTCCATCATCATGGTCATAGATGTGGGATCATATATACACTAGCGAGTCTAGACAAATACCCTTCTTCCATCATCATGGTCATAGATGTGGGATCATATATATACTAGTGAGTCTAGACAAATACCCTTCTTCCATCATAATGGTCATAGATTGGGGATCATATAGTGGGTCTAGACAAATACCCTTCTTCCATCATCATGGTCATAGATATGGGATCATATATACACTATTGAGTCCAGACATATACCCTTCTTCCATCATCATGGTCATAGGTGGGGGATCATATATGTACTAGTGAGTCTAGACAAATACCCTTCTTCCATCATCATGGTCATAGATGTGGGATCATATATATATACTAGTGAGTCGAGACAAATACCCTTCTTCCATCATCATGGTCATAGATAGGGGATCATATATATACTAGTGAGTCTAGACAAATACCCTTCCTCCATCATGGTCATAGATGTGGGATCATATATATACTAGTGAGTCTAGACAAATACCCTTCCTCCATCATGGTCATAGATGGGGGATCATACATATACTAGTGAGTCTAGACAAATAACCTTCTTCCATCATCATGGTCATAGATGTGGGATCATATATATACTAGTGAGTCTAGACAAATACCCTTCTTCCATCATCATGGTCATAGATGGTGGATCATATATATACTAGTGAGTCTAGGTAAATACCCTTCTTCCATCATCATGGTCATAGATGTGGGATCATAAAAGCCTGTACCACTGAGTAATACTAATGTTGGTAATTCATGTGTATTATCTAGTCGGGGGTCAAGCTTTAATATTTCTTCCCTCGATGTAAAGGATGATCACATCTCAAACCTGAATATATCTATTCTACAAACCTGTAAAAATGTATAGGTAAATCTAAACACTGTAAACCAGAAGGATGTAAGTCTAGACAAATACCCTTCTTCCATCATCATGGTCATAGATGTGGGATCATATATATATATATATACTAGTGAGTCTAGACAAATACCCTTCTTCCATCATCATGGTCATAGATGTGGGATCATATATATACTAGTGAGTCTAGACAAATACCTTTCCTCCATCATCATGGTCATAGATGGGGGATCATACATATACTAGTGAGTCTAGACAAATACCCTTCTTCCATCATCATGGGCATAGATGTGGGATCATATATATACTAGTGAGTCTAGACAAATAACCTTCTTCCATCATCATGGTCATAGATGTGGGATCATATATATACTAGTGAGTCTAGACAAATACCCTTCTTCCATCATCATGGTCATAGATGGTGGATCATATATATACTAGTGAGTCTAGGTAAATACCCTTCTTCCATCATCATGGTCATAGATGTGGGATCATATATATACTAGTGAGTCTAGACAAATACCCTTCTTCCATCATAATGGTCATAGATTGGGGATCATATAGTGGGTCTAGACAAATACCCTTCTTCCATCATCATGGTCATAGATATGGGATCATATATACACTATTGAGTCCAGACATATACCCTTCTTCCATCATCATGGTCATAGATGGGGGATCATATATGTACTAGTGAGTCTAGACAAATACCCTTCTTCCATCATCATGGTCATAGATGTGGGATCATATATATATACTAGTGAGTCGAGACAAATACCCTTCTTCCATCATCATGGTCATAGATAGGGGATCATATATATACTAGTGAGTCTAGACAAATACCCTTCCTCCATCATGGTCATAGATGTGGGATCATATATATACTAGTGAGTCTAGACAAATACCCTTCCTCCATCATGGTCATAGATGGGGGATCATACATATACTAGTGAGTCTAGACAAATACCCTTCTTCCATCATCATAGTCATAGATGAGGGATCATATATATACTAGTGAGTCTAGACAAATAGCCTTCTTCCATCATCATGGTCATAGATGTGGGATCATATATATACTAGTGAGTCTAGACAAATACCTTTCCTCCATCATCATGGTCATAGATGGGGGATCATATATATACTAGTGAGTCTAGACAAATAACCTTCTTCCATCATCATGGTCATAGATGTGGGATCATATATATATACTAGTGAGTCTAGACAAATACCCTTCTTCCATCATAATGGTCATAGATTGGGGATCATGTATATAAGAGTGAGTCTAGACAAATACCCTTCCTCCATCATCATGGTCATAGATCATGTGGGATCATATATATATATATACTAGTGAGTCTAGACATATACCCTTCTTCTATCATCATGGTCATAGATGTGGGATCATACACTATTGAGTCCAGACAAATACCCTTCTTCCATCATCATGGTCATAGATGGGGGATCATATATATATACTAGTGAGTCGAGACAATACCCTTCTTCCATCATCATGGTCATAGATAGGGGATCATATATATACTAGTGAGTCTAGACAAATACCCTTCTTCCATCATAATGGTCATAGATTGGGGATCATGTATATACTAGTGAGTCTAGACAAATACCCTTCCTCCATCATCATGGTCATAGATCATGTGGGATCATATATATATATATACTAGTGAGTCTAGACATATACCCTTCTTCCATCATCATGGTCATAGATGTGGGATCATATATACACTATTGAGTCCAGACAAATACCCTTCTTCCATCATCATGGTCATAGATGTGGGATCATATATATATATATACTAGAGAGTCTAGACAAATACCCTTCTTCCATGATCATGGTCATAGATGGGGGATCATATATATACTAATGAGTCTAGACAAATACCCTTCTTCCATCATCATGGTCATAGATGTGGGATCATATATATACTACAGAGTCTAGACAAATACCCTTAGAGTGGGGATCATATATATACTAGTGAGTCTAGACAAATACCCTTCTTCCATCATCATGGTCATAGACTGGGGATCATATATATACTAGCGAATCTTGACCAATACCCTTCCTCCATCATCATGGTCATAGATGGGGAATCATATATATACTATTAGGACAGCGTACCTTTTTGAGGAGATCTGGATGTCTCAGTAAATGTACCTCCACTGTAGACAGATGATTACGATGAGGAGAAAGGGACACGCCCAGAGTGGCTTCATGGATCTACAAATAATTAGTCAGAAAAACTGAAATTTTGCTCCAAGTAGCAGTTAGGGTATGGTAATACCTCTAATAATTCAACCCCACAATTTTTGTGGACAAAATTCAATAAGTGGTTCTAATAAATTTGATTACCCTCTAAAATCATTGAGATAATGAATCAATAATGGAATATATGAACCATTTTGTCAACTTCCTGTTCTAATACATTTGATTACCTCTTTGATGGTGGGGAATCTCACTTCCTGTGATTGAATTATTAGACTACCATTTATACCATGTTATCTTTAACACATTTTTAATGCAAAGCAAACAACATTTTAGCACCCACCTTATGCTGTTGTCTGTACTTCTGCATTTGAAGGGCGAAGATATTCCGCAAACTCATGCGTAGTTTACCATTTAACATTAATAACTGCTGCACTTTAGACGATGGACTGGAGGTTGGATTCAGTGTTATCTTCTTCAGTGGATTCTTCTTATTACCATCTCCCATCTGACAAGAAATCAACAATCATTCGCGTGTTATCAGTCATCTAACAAAAATTCTATAACACTTACACCTACATGTATTACACACTGATACCGTGCAATTATTAGATGATTGAGCACGGTTAAGAACTTTGTGACGTATGAAATCTACACCCTTGATCTTGACACGCACA
Organism: Hanleya hanleyi; assembly: GCA_036873755.1. NCBI lineage: Eukaryota > Metazoa > Mollusca > Polyplacophora > Lepidopleurida > Hanleyidae > Hanleya > Hanleya hanleyi. The sequence goes on from JAVTVY010002014.1 coordinate 23,709, forward strand.
GGTGTTCACTGGGGAGAATCCATTTCACAGGGCGGGTAATAAATGGCAGGACAAATTCTCGTCTGCCTGTACAATCCAATAAACAAATAGAATGAATACCCTGCAAGTACGAACTTTAGTTTATTTTAAAGCAGAAAATGTATAATCGCAGATATTTACAAACCAATTGGGACATACGAGTGTTACACAATAAGGAACAGATCAACAGGAGAAACAAGACGTGCTTTCAGATACGAATTATCTAGAGAAGTGGAGATCGAAGAGTTCATGAGAGACTCCGATAATGAATCTCGCCTTGCTGTTTTAAATGTAGACACAACATGAGTGTGATCAGCTGAACAGAGGTAGATTTTCCTCCGCTGATGAGAAATTAAGAGATCTGGCTAACAATCGAAATAAACCAGGGACTGAGAGGCAAACGAAATGGGGAATACGGATATTTAAAGGTACAAAATTCATTTTATATTATTAATAAAGACGTAAATTTCTGACTCAAGTTTAACTGTTGGTTCCATCATGAAATTGATTAAGAATGACACACAAATAGTCCTGTATGCATGTATGTTTCACACAGTCTCAGGTGACAGAAAGACTGCGCCCCCTTCTCAGAGACCACATAAACTCGTCCATTGATATTGGCACGCTGCCAACTGAGGCAGAAGGCCTAGTTCAACAAAGGGAAGAAAGGTTGTGAACGTTTACCATATTTTTCCAATCTTCCATGGTAATCTTTGTTGCCCTTGCCCTAAAATATAAACTTTCCCACACTAACCGTGCATAAAATAACGATTTAGCACGTCTATGAAAACATTATTTTTTAAATCATCGGTCATATACATATTATTATCAGGTCTCAATTTAAGGGGGTAACCTGTTTTCAGGTTGCCTGGAGGTTGCCATATGAAAAATAGTGGTAACCTATTTTCAGGTCCCCATAATTTTGACTAATAATATGACATTAGGTTAATAATTATGCAATAGGTTCTCACAGGTTACCAGTGTAGAATTCATGGTAACCTGTTGAGAGGTTACCATCAGCACTCCTTAAATTGAGGCCTGATTACTCCTACGAAGTAGGCTACCATCTGCAAATTGTCCGGTAGTCAGTCAGTCAGTGAGTGAGTGAGTGAGTCCATCCGCGTCCTTTCGTCGGCAAAATAAGGAGAACCGTTGACATTAGAACCTTGATTTTTGCATGAAGGTGCATTAGGGGACTGTTACCAGCAAGTTCTGAGCTGATCTACTTTTGATGAAAATCACTGGTGATTCTGACTTGGGCAGTGCCCATCTTAATATAGGCAGGATTTCAACTGGGGGGTGGGGATTTCCAAGAGTTCAGTTCGCGTCCTAATGCCCACCCTACTTCGTAGGTCCTGTGACGTTAGTCACACTGCTCATGTAAGTCAGTTGACAGAGGCAAACTGAAATTTCAAGAAAAATTATATTGAAAGACTGTCTGGTATCATGTTCCCCAACTCAAGGTGGCGAGACATCAGAGTAGGTATATATATTCAAGTTGGCCCAGATGGTGTCATCCATGGGTGGAAATTGATGAAATGCAATGATCTCACTCAACAGCTAGGTATTCACGTACCAAATAAGGAAAGAATACGTTAAGTTGTTGAAAGTTTATTATCTGTAAAATATCCAAGGATATGACCCAAGGTGGTGCTGAAACACAATCCCAGGCAACATTTTTTCACCAGGTATCGACATACTAAATTTGAAAAGAAATTGGTAAGTCTTTCTACTTCATATGTTACAACACTGTCCAGAAATGGAAAACGGAGAAGAGCCCTATGGACAATGACAGAAAATACTGTACACCGCCACTTGAATTTACACACATTTACAGACAGTATATCCAAGTACATGTATGAATATCAGCATTATCAAAGTGCTCGCATTTGTTCAGCTAATTTCTTTCATCACGCTGATGTACAGCTTTAATGCAAACAAACCCATTAACCTACCTTGTGTATGCCCAGATCATCTGCATCAATAGGAGATGAACAATTCTCCATAAATTTGTCTATCAAGCCCTCCTTACAGAGGAGCCAACCAAAGGCCAGTAGGAGTTCTCTACTCCCCTCACTCATGTCACTGGGAAGGGCAGAGAAGGCATGGGAGTGAAAGCCTCTCTGTTGTAACTCCCTCTTCACAAACACCACCATCTCCACTGTAAGTATACATGTAGTCATGATCATTTAATCGCTCTACCAAGGTTCAGTCACCCTACAGGAGGTGTTCGGTTTGACCGTATTTTTTTCCTTAGTGTGTTGCGTTTATAAATCGAAAATATAATTTCCTCTCGTTTACTTTAAAAGTTATTAGCTTGAGAGAGAAAATACTGAATTTTCATATTCTCAATTTTCACCGAGAAGAGATTTGTCAAAAAAATATTACGAGTATTATAAAATAAGCATTTGTTGGTTTTGCAATTTTTGGCGATATTCTTGAACGGAATTCCCTTCATATATAAAATATGACACCTTTAACCAAAACGAGTCTTACATATCGAAATGGGGTAGGTTTGATTCAAAATGATACTGAAGAATCGTTTTGGTTAAAGGTGTCATATTTTCATAATATTGAAATATATCAAAACGCTTGTAATACACTGAAAGGGTGTAGTTCACCGTCATTCGGCACATGATTCCCCAAGTTGATAATTGTAACAGCTGCTTGGCCGAATGGTTACCGTGTCGGACTACAGATTAAAAGAAAACCAACATTTTGGTTCGAATCCCCAAATCCCCGAGAATTTTTTTTTTTCATTTCTTCCTTTTTTCTCCCATCTTGATTTTGGACTTTAAAGTGCAATAGTGACGTGAAAAAAAGACAGCGAACCCCTAACGCACATAATCCCTTGTTTTATTATAATTCTTGAATAGAATTGCACACAAACAACTCCACACACACAGTCAGACCACTTGTTCAGTATTTGAATATTCTGAGGATCCAGCAGAGTAAAAAATTAATTGTTACACATATATAATTTCGTCTTGGGACAGCGGAAAGTTGTAACTGTGAATTGACAAGTTTCTGGGTTAAACTTGTCTTATATCAAGGCCTTTATTAAGGAAATGACCCTGAACAAGTGGTGACGCTTGCTTTCCCAAGTGATTATACATGTGACAATATGTTTTTTTTTTTTTTTTTTTTGCAGTTACTCCCTTAATTATTGTTCGCTGAACTTTTGACAGTGATTTTTCAGTTTTCCAGTCGGTTTATGTATTAATATAACTGATTATTGTTCGTAAATATCTGGGTCGTTCATGAAAATACTAATGGTAACCGTATGAGAATATGAACCAGAATTTCCCATTAGACTGGCCTCGCCTGCGGCCTGTCTGACAAAGGGTTGGGGAATACCTGAGCATTACGTCACAATTTACCGGCCGGCTCGAAGCGAGACAATAGAGCAGCAGAGATCGATGCTGAAGGGAAAAATATCCATCTAAAGCGAACACCTCCTTTGCTGTAGATCCCGAAAAGTTCACATGTCCTGTACAGGTCATTTTTACAAGAGACCATTAATGTACATGAGCCCGTCACATAAGAGGTAGCATAAACATCCTTGAATTCAAAATTGATCCAATCATTCCAAATAAACTTTAACTTTTAGGAGGAAATCGCATCATTATTGCAATGCTATAAAACACCTATCTACTCTTTTTTTCTGGCCTGTAACCACAAACAGACATACTTTTTCTTGGCTTAAGTGTGTCTTTCACAGTTCTGAAAGTCATTATTAAACAACAGTTATAAATGACAATTTAAGACAAGGCATGTGTTATTGATAGATGTTAATACGCACTTGTTGTGAACTCATCAGCTGCTTTCCAAGCCACATCATCTATTTTCCCATAGTTACAGTAATATATCAGCTCAAACAGCAATCGCCACATCGGTACAACCTGCCAACATATCAATATTAATATAATTTATGGAATGGTACATTGCTATTGCATGTAGTTCTTGTGCTGGTAAATAATATTCTTATCTACACACATATTTACACCTGGTGGAAACAGTAGGATAACTTGATGCATATCTGCCATATTTACACCAGGTATCAATGGTTAAAAATATTCCCAATGTATGGCAAATACAACAGGGGTAATTTTTAAAAAGTAATCGTTTTGATTTATCTCTCGCATTTGACCATGCTTGAAGAATGGTTTCCCAAGTGATTCAGTTGAGACTTGCCCAGTTCAAGATGGGCAAGATTCAAAACTGAGCGGTGAACAAAAAGCGCCTTCGCCATTTGTCCAAGGATTTTGTTGAAACACGATGTTACCTCATTAATAAACTGATAAGATCACCCGAGTACTATGCTCACTTTTGCTCACCTGAAAATGTCACTCAGTGGTGCACTGGCGGCTCCCAGAGCATAGCATGGTGATTTTTCAATATTTTCTTTTATTCTGCCATATAATACTGTAATTATCAACAATTTTGCCTTTTTTCGAATGGTCAAAGGGTGTAATTGTCGTCATCAGCATTGTCTGTCTGTCTATCCATCCATTCATCACATATATTGGAGAATTATAGCCATTATTGCATGTATGTTTATAAAGTGGCTACATTTAAAATTTTATTGTTTCATTAACCGATACACATCTTAATCCAGATATTTTTATTACTTTCAGGACGATGGAACCTTTATCGCCAAAGAAGGAATGCTGCATCTGCAAGCGCTGTCAGAATTTTACGGCCCATTTCAGGGCCACCTGACCTAACATCACTAAACGGGACTATGACTGTATCAAATTTGTGAAATAAAGGATCATGAAATAAACAGTATTGTTGGTCTTTCTTGTTGATGATATTTTATTCACCTCATATGTGTAATAAAGGGGGTATTTGAAAATATTCTCGCTATTTTCCACCTGTTCATGTTGGTTCAATGATTTATTTCGTCGCACCACAAAAGGTACCTACCTGCATGATAGACTCAGTTTATCCATTTATATGTCTAATGCAATAGTAAGAATTTGTTTTCTATCAGGCATATATTATTTATCGAGGAACAGCTCAATGGAATCCATTTCCTGTTGGAATAAGCTCATCTTTATCAACAGCACCCCTAATAAACTGTTCAACAAAGCTGTATTATTTTGCAGGGATATCGGTGATTATTATGATTGTCTCCAATAATTCCTTTATCACGTCATTCCTGACTACTTAATAACAAATGACAAATAGAGTCTTTCAGAGAATCTGGTGCATGTGTACATTTGTATCGTTACCATCAAAATGTTACCATCCATATGTCAATCACAGCCGTATATTTCCCCGCTAAAGCAAAAACCACAAGGTCAATATTCGGCATAATCTGGGTACTATGTCTTTGTGTCTTGTGTGTAAATGGTTACCGTTTTCAACATTTACATATTATTGTGGGCTTTGAGCAGTTCTGTACCTCTCAGACAATTCAAATACATGTACACGTTAAAACGAGTCCAGTCCATGATAGCTCTAATCATTACTTCCTGTCAGTCACAGAATATTTAATTGAAATCAATGACAGTCATCAAATACTGGGGAGGAAAACATAGCTCGAATATTTACTGCATGGAGTAGTGTCCCTCAATGATTTATTTTTTTAATAACAGCTATCCAAACTACATGAACTATGGTATCTAGCCTTGTACCAAACGAAACACAGTTCGTGTTGAATTCACACAGGGATTTATTCGTGACTGACTAACAAGATATCTGCCGATGTACACTGAACGCACAAGACAGTTGACAGCATATGTGATGAACAGGAACGCCATTACATCTCTCTCTTTCTTTGAATTGAACAATCATGCGAATATTCAGAAAGACCGTTAACTGATGATGAACACGTGTCAGAGTCTTAGCTATTCGAGGTGTTCATGCAAAAAATGGACTATCCAACACAATTGCCTTCGTTAATACTTTTAACACAATGTCGTTGCCTGTAGCACTCATGTGGCATATCACCAATAATGTCTTTCAAGTGAAATACGAAGCTGCGCATCAGAAAACCCCTCGGCAGTCTCTGGGCTCCAGCCATTCATAATGTATTCAATTTGAACCAAGATATCAGGAACACCAAGCAGACAAGTGACAAATATACAGATTATCAAGAATTCTGCAATTACAGTAGAAATGGCCCATAAGGTTACCATCCAATCAGAGAAACTGAGTCTCTTGATGCATCGATGATGTATACCAAATTTTACATCGAGCATTTCAACGGTATCAGATATAGAGATCATTAATGATTTTGCATAAATTGAAGATGGCCGCACATCCTTCCCGCCACTCAGAGGAACTGATGTGGTTATTCATGGGACACTGACATCAGCATGGATAGCTTTGATGAGTTTTTGCATTTTTCCATCCTTCTGGGTTCTGACTTCTTCGACTGTCATGGCTTTTGGGACATCATTGGAAACAATATAGTGCACATAAGCCTCGGCAACGTTTTCTGACGTTACATGTTTTTGTGGGTGATGGCTTATGAAGTCAGCTGGGTTGTTGTCATCTTTCCCCAGTCGATATAAACCAGTTTGCAGTTGTAGGGCATAAGGCGTAAACGCCAGCGTTCTAAGTGAGCTGATGTGGGTTTTTGGCTAGTGAAGATTCCCAGCAGTGGCTTATGATCTGTTTTGATGGTGAATGAAGAACCAAACAGATATAAGTGGAAATGTTCTGCACCCCAGACTGCTGCAAGAATCTCACGCTCTGTTTGCGAGTAGCGTTGTTCTGTGTCTGTCAACGCACGACGGCCATACCTGATCACTTTGCCATTCTGACAGAGAATGGCCCCTAAACCTAAACGTCTACCAGTAGCTCTGTTCGTTGGTTTGGATCGTAGTAGCTCATGACTTCGGCACTTGTGAGAGCTTGATAGAGTTTATCGAAAGCATTCTGTTCCATTGCACTCCATGATAATTCGATGTCTTGGCGAGTCAGTCGTCGAAGAGGCTCAGTTATGAACACGTAACTCGGAATGAATCGTGACACACACTGTGCCATACCAAGGAGTGATTTGACTTCACTCGCACTCTGTGGTGGTTCCATCTTGGTTATCACCTCAATTTAAGACAGGTCATCCCATCCTCGTCGCCATAATATGGTATCTAGCCTTGTACCAAACGAAACAGTTCGTGTTGAATTCACAAAGGGATTTATTCATGACTGACTAACAAGATGTCTGCCGACGTACACTGAACGCACATGGTATCTAAGACAGTTGATGGCATATGTCGTGAACCATGTGAACAGGAATGACATAACACAACCACACTTCTTCTTTTCTCCTGTAATGTTTCTTCTTCGGTCTTGTTTCTTCTCCACATTCAAATCAGGTGTACAGTAAGCTAAGTCATACGATGAAGATGAACTACTGTATGGTAAGTGCATACGATGAAGATGAACTACTGTAAGGTAAGTTCGTACAATGAAGATGAACTACCGTAAGGTAAGTGCATATAGAAGATGAACTGGGTCTGGTCAACGTCAGCGATTTGCAACTGGAAATCATGGGGTATACATTTTGTTCATTATTTGTTTCAAATCTATTACTATTATCAAATAAATATAGTTGAATACGAAACTTATTTATTTTCAAATCTATAATATTGATTATTCGAAATCAAGTTGTGCGCCGCCTTGTGTGTTTTTTTTGTGTTTTTTTTGTGTGTTTTTTTTGCTGACCGACGGGACAGGTTGTTCATCAGCTTGAAGACGCATTTTAGTAAAGGCAATCACACTTTTCCATTTCAAATAAGCTTTCTCAGTTTTACTTTCTCATATATAACATGTGTAATTATTATTCAGTTTAGATTATATAATAATTATTCTGTCGAATGTAAGAGCAGTTTGTTTGCACATCTAGCTCAAATACAAGAGCACAAGTTTACTATTTTCTGTATACGAGTCACAGTAAATTCTAGTCATAGTGTTCTGAATCTCGACATTCGGTGAAAATAATATATTTCTTAATCATTTTTGACAGAATGGTGCAAAATATGTTTCCAGTATCATGGCCATGTATCTCAACATTCGTGTCAAACAAAAAGTTATTCCAAACTCAGAACCAAACACATGCATGTGTTGTTTTTGGATAAGGCGCGAAATTGGCATAGAACAGTGGTCAATACTAATTAATTCTGTGTATTCTAGCTTTTCCGACCGCATGTGATCATTTTTTAATGAGATCGTAGGTACAGGTAGACGTAATCGCAATTCAGTTAGAAGGTCCGATCATAAATATCCAGAAAATAGAAGTAACAGCATCAGTGAGTATGCCCCCTTTGGAGAAGCATATTTGAAGAGATGTGGATTAATTATCACTGAAGGTGATAAAGAGTTAAAGTTGATCATGAAATAGTATTGTAGTGGATAATCATTACTGGTATTTTTTTAAAAAGATGTATGGAGGATATTTGGGGTAGGCACATGCATGGAATATGCCTGTCCACCAGCTGAAAGCTGATGTTGAACGGAAAAATTTGTGGTATTGCATTGGGGTATGGCAAGATCTTGACTTTTGTTTTGCATTTCTAATGGGTTGAGAGTAGCTGTTCTGGAAGTATATAATAATACCCTCATACCTTGTACAAATGTGAAGAAGTTATGCTGACTATGAACGATGGCCTATGTTTGTTGATGATTTATTGCAGTTGTACATATTACAGTAGTTAACAAACATATCAGGGCCATATTCAGAGTCATTTTGATACTTGTTACGGTGTATGGGCGCCCAAATTTTACGGCCAATTTTTATGCTTTTTACATACAAATGCGCCCAAATACATACAAATGCGCCCAAAAAAAGGCAAGAAAGGATGTCCCCAAATAAACTCTGGATATGGCCCTGCATATTTTATGAAAGGAGGATGTAGAGGGGTAGGAGTATTTTATAGATATATATACTCAAATTCCTAGTATGGATATGCCGAGGTAACGATACTGTGATCTGAGAAATAGGTTGGATACACTGAGGATTGAATGGGCTGGATGGAAGAACTGACAAAGACAAAGTTCAGAGTAGAATCACTTATATGGGTTGGGTGGTTGATGATTTGATTGTAGCCTGGTAGTGACGATATGAGAGTATGGTACATACGGTAATTCCCCTAATAATTCGATCACCGGAAGTGATATTTGAGGTGATAAAAAATAGGGGTGATCGATTTATTGCAAATCATTGAAAGTGACAAATCCCGAAAAATGCGGGTGATTGAATTGTAAGTTTTAGTAATTTGTGTGATGTTGTTGTTGTCAATGTCAATGATACGCGTCAATTAACGGTAGGCACATTTGGCGGGTGATCGAATTATTACAAACGGGATCTTCTGAAAATCGGGGGTGAATTATTACAACTTCCGATCGTATTTTTCTGCAAAAATCGGGGATGATCGAATATCGATAGGGTGATTGATTTATTACAGGAATTACCATAGTAGAGTCTTTATTGATATTCATGTCACCAAGGATTATGTTGGGACTTTGTCCTAGCAGCATGGTTGACAGATCAGCAATGAAGTTCTTGTCTGACGTAGATGGTGACCTGTATACCAGTACAATCGTCTTCGTAGAACTTGATGGTGCGGCAAAAGAAATCTGTAACATCTCCATGTGACCGAGTAAAGTCATCTTAAATGAGATGATCTCCAGTGATGATTTAACACAGATAACGAGTCCATGACAATTGACTGGAGGGTCATATGGAAGGAATTTGCAATTCCAGCCTGGTCTCTCCATGGAGGAAGATTCATTTCTGTAGAAATGTGCTTCTAATAAACACAGAATATCAAGGTTTTGTAATATAGGATGTTGTAATATGTCTGCAAAGTGAAGTCTTGCAGTGCGCCCATTTATCATTCCAATCATCAGTTCTACAAAGAACAACCCTGCTTATCTTTCCTGTGACTTACAAGTGAAAGCGTCGACGCGTTGGATGTTTATCACCCGGAAACCCCATCTGGTATGTAAATGTATTAACCCAGTGTATGACCATTTGACACCAAGTGGTGGCGCCACCTGCAAGTGGATTTTCTCGAAACGCAATCCTATTCAAGGTCTTATGGCTGCATGTACACCAGTGAGAAAAATTTCAAGTCAAAGCATCAAACCAATGGAGATTTATCGCCCGGAAACCCCATCTTGTACATGTACTATTAACCTAGCCTAGGACCATTTAACACTATGTGGTGGAGCCATCTGTAGGTAGATTTTCTCGAAACGCAATCCCATTCAAGGTCTTGCTGTAAACCAGTGACCAAATTTCAATGGAAAGCATTAACCCATTATAGATTTATCACCCGGAAACCCCATCTTGTACATGTATTAACCTAGCCAGCAGGCTCATTTAACACCAAGTGGTGGTGCCACCTGCAAGCGAATTTCTCGAAACGCAATCCCATTCAAGGTCTTATGGCTGTACAGCACTGAGAAAAATTTCAAATCAAAGCATCAAACCACTGGAGATTTATCGCCCGGAAACCCTATCTTGTACATGTATTAACCTAGGCTAGGACCATTTAACACTATGTGGTGGCGCCACCTGTATGCAGATTTTCTCGAAACGCAATCCCATTCAAGGTCTTATGCAGTTATGGCTATGAACCAATGAACAAAATTTCACTAGAAAGCCTCAACCCATTATAGATTTATCATCCGGAAACCCCATCTAGTACATGTATTAATCTAGCCAGT
>JAVTVY010002015.1:0-34170 GCA_036873755.1 Hanleya hanleyi
AACCATTCTGCCACCTGCTCTCTTAACCACTCTGCCACCTGCTCTTAACCATTCTGCCACCTGCTCTTAACCATTCTACTACCTGCTCTTAACCATTCTGCCACCTGCTCTCAACCATTCTGCCAGCTGCTCTTAACCACTCTGCCACCTGCTTTTAACAATCCTGCCACCTGCTCTTGACCACTCTGCCACCTGTTTTTAATCATCCTACCACCTGCTCGTAGCCATTCTGCCACCTGCTCGCAACCACTCTGCCACCTGCTCTTAAAAATTCTGCCACCTGGTGTGGGGGGTGGTTTTGACCCTTAAATCCCTTAAAGAATCTGAGGAATTACGGTCATGCATGGGCTAGGTTTGACACTTCAATCCCTGAAGGATAACAGAAGGGTAAGGGTGGGGGGTCAAAGTACATGTATACTGTTATATGTTTCGAAATTGTATTTTCAACTTTTCGTACTTTGCCATATTTGTGCATGAACAAGATGAAGTACTGTTGAAGTTACAGGTCTGATCAAGCTGAATGTTTGGTGGTGTTCACCAATAAACATGTTAAATTTCCACAATGATATAACTTCCTAGTGCTTGGTCTGCTTGATCGGGGGAACTCAATGTTCTGATGGCCAACCACCATGGTAGTTAAATTAACAGGACGGGAGACTTTTTAAATCACTGCATGCTTTATCGATCGGATACCATAGTCGGAACCTAAATTCCAATCTGACATATACAAGGGAATTCCAGCCAGTGTATCTAAAAGAGATTCTGATAAAGACAATCCTGTACCAGTACGATAATTTAATGGAATTTTGATCCTGTCTGTTTTTTGGTTTTATTTTTGACCTTCCATGTCCTTTGGGGTAATCGAGCAAACTAAATTACTGTTTATTGAACATTTGAACTGCATACATGTGTTGGTTTGATCCACACAAGGAACAAGCAGTTTTTAATTTCCAGATTTAGCTAGATGATACATGTATGCATGTAAATGCAATATGCACCAACTGACCCTGTAATTATAAGCCACACAGAGGAATCGGCGAGAAAAACTAGTGGTGAAAATTATTTCTTCAAAAATGAGTCGTCAAATAACAATTTACAGGTATGTAATTTAGGTTACACGTGTGTTTATTTTATCAAAGGACTGCAATTGGGAAAATGGATGGACTCTATATATTGTATTGTAAGTGAAAGGGGGTTGTACGAGAAGTTCCGAAACCGGACAGGCTGCCAAGTGGTTACTCTGATAGAAGCCCCAATCTGAGACTTCCTCACATATCTCATCGGACTCTATATATTGAGAGGATTTGCTGCATGATTTATATGGCAAATACTCGAATAATGCTATCATCTTATTCAAATTCAGTCATCCCCAATCTTGTGTATGAAATAAAAGAATTATATCTGCATCATGAATGCTGGACCAATCCAGGTACATGTAAACTAAGATGGTATAAAGAGTGAAATACCATGTAAAGGTGATCATGCTATGAAAAGTTTGTGTCAACTAACTGCTTTCTGATATTGTACGAGATGCCATAATTGACAAATTCTGTCTTTTTTATTGTCTGGAACAGGGCAAAGCCCTATTCCCAGACTCTGCTGCCGTACAGCAAATTTGGCTGCTTGCCAACACTGGTACACGCACTATATCCGGCTGACCCCTGACCCAATAACTGCGCAGAGCCATCGATCTGGCCAGCTTATGAGTGTGATTAGGCCAGCCAACGAGTGATGCGGTCAAAGGAAAGAAAATCCGCAGGTTCACATTTCTTAACTCCGAAGGGATAAAACCAACCAAAAACGTTTGTACATTTAGATGAATTAGGCGAAGGCCTGTATTTTAACGGAATCGCCAGTCGTATCTTTTACCTTGTTTTGTTCACACTGCTCGTGAATTAGTGGACTATGTTTGAATTATGCACATGGTAACAAGGGTTTCCACAGCACCTCGTGGTTTCCTTCTGGCGGGATTTTAATGTCCGCATTGCCCGTGATAAGCAGACGTGTGAAGTGGACAACTATCGACGTGGGGAAAAAACTTGGTTTGATTCATTGGCAAGTACCAGACCATACTGTATTTACGTCCTTGAACTGAATCATTGTTTGTGTTGTTTACAGCCCAACTTGAGCTGAAGGAAAACGTTTCGTCAGAATTCCTTTCTCAGCAACAACAACATTTACATTTCAGTGCTAATGAGAAAATATTTGTCGCATAATTTGGCAATTAAATAATGAATTCTTATAACACGAAGTTGGCCAACTGACATTAGTATTTTGGCCTATTTGTCAATTGTCCGTGCCAATTCGCTAAATCGTGATTGTGAATTTGTCCCGAATTTAATAGGTCTGGTTTGTACGATCGAGTTGAGCGTACACTTGGAGTTGAGCACACTTGGAGTTGAGCACACTTTGGAGTGGAGCACATTTGGAGCTGAAAACATGCTCGAAAGTTCTAAATTTAACTTGTAAGGCACGTGTAAATTAAATTTCTAAGAACGATGGGAATTTCTATTGACCAGTACAGCCAACAAATTGGTATCCATTGCATACGATTACGAGGCAATCAGATAAAGCTAGCAGCACTCATGCTTCCGATTGTGTATGCTTTTTTACATCACTGGATTTCAAAGGTCACAGTAAACTACAGGTTTTGTAGTGAGGATGAAGCTTTCAGGTCTAACTGTTCTTATTTTGCCAGTTTATGGATTATGCAATTGTTTGTATGTAGGTATATTATTTGCCGGCTCTCTAACAATGGCAATAAATGATGTGGAAACAAATCCTGGGCCCCCTGCCCATATAATTAGCAGCACAAAGATTGTTCATGGTAGCTTTCATCAAGGAGCTCAAATATTCTCTGTAATGTCCAGATGTAAACAGTGTATGGCAAACTGTATTTGTTTTCATGCCTTTGTAATGCTGAATAAAGAGATACAGGTAACTCATTTCACACAGCGAACTCTAGATCACTCCCAATTCTTGTAACCGCGAAAAGGCTTATTGCACCCTATCTCTTTTCATGTTATTGAGTACATATATTGTTTTCCCTGACTCGAGTGCCCACTAGCGGGCAGGGGCAAATAACTCTTACGGTGACAATTCGGAAACTCCCGAAAATCGAAATAGATGTAACACTATTCTGAAGCAACGAATCGATATTGCACATCCATTACTGTTCCAGACAATAGTACTCTTGAGTACTTTCATTTGAAATAGCTTGGCGTTTTAGTTCACAGATATGAACAACTTTGCATGATGCCTAGCTTATTTGGATATGGATGTTCCTGTGTGTATAATTACAAGGGGTGACATTTTGAAGTTGTTTCATCCAGCTAGCCATCTGGTTGATTAACAGACATATTTTAAAATTCCCTCATGATTTATATAGCCCTGGTGTAAGATATAATTATTTTGTGAAATTATATCAGAGCTTACCGAGATTGGATGTTGGACCATTGTTGAAAGCACTTTTGAAGTAAAAGTTAAATACATTTCAATTACAGGAATGTTTTGATCTGTTAATTGCCAGTGAACAAGATGATCATGTTCCTACTGAATCAAGATATGTAATCATCATGAAAAGTAATGCTCCTCGTGTGGTCGTCAGTTAGCAGCGAACATATATGCCAAAATATTTATTGTGTCGCAAGAAATGTAAAGTACGTGGCCTTTAATGTTGCCATTTTGAGAGTTATTATATAACACTTGTTAGTGATCAGATATTTTGGGTTATCTCGCTTCTTGCAGATAAGTAATCTCGCTGATAATGTCTTGAAGCGTGGATACACAAGTCATAGTCGCTACAATTCGCCAATATCTTTAGGGGCTGTTTGCTTGACACCTGGTAAAACTAATTTATCTCGCTCGTTAAAAATGTGTAAACATCTTCATTATCACAGCACAGGTGTTCTCAATTCCCACCTTCACAGCTCGTATATTCTTCGAGTTGCAAACCCGGAGTTCCACGATCAGACGTTAAGCTCCCTTAGGATGGTGGAAATCTCCCTCTAATGGGCTGGTGGCTTTTCTCTGATTGCCTCTTGTTGGAAATTGATAGTATCTCGCACTGGCATATTTGCCTAACATGCTTATGTAACCACTTGGTAGTTGGGCTTACAGCTCTAGAACAGGTACACACACATGTGAGGGTAGCAATTAATCTCAGAATTCTCCCAACTTCACTAATCCAAGAAGCACCCGCCACTTTCGGTGAGTTTATATTCGCTAAGAGTTGCAACTTTTCTCCCGGCCAATTAGTTTGCAGACGTCATAAAAAATAATTGTTCCAGTATGTTTGTAGGCATGACATCAATTTGAAGTCCCATCATTCATTTTCTGCAATAATTATTCTTTATTTTACAGGTATCAGCATTAGCTTATACATGAATTTTCTCTTGGCATGCATTTATATAGTCATGATCATGTAGTATGACCCCATACTGGGCATGCTAGGACCATGCCAATGGATCAATCATGGGCATCGCCAGAATTTATTGAGAAGGGGTCATTTCCGATGCTTACTTATTAGAGCCCAGTACTGTGTTGTCCAGCATAAAAAATAATACAGCTTGGCGCTTGGAGGGGGTCATTCGCACCCATCGACTCCCCTCTAACGATGCCCCTGTAAATCCCCGTAGTTCTCATGTCAGTTCAATCTCCATGAGTTTTCTCATATTCAGGTCAGTATGAGAACTCACGTAGTGGAACATAATTGCCTCCTATTATATATCCTCACATATATTCAGTATGCTTGCATCACATCATGGTCACTCAGGGCTTTAGATTACCCTCTTGATACATGAGCCGTAGCCAGGATTTACTGAGGGGTGGTTCGCCTTCACTTCAAAAGGGCACATCAGGGGGTTCGCTGTATGGGAAAAAGGGCAAATAGGGGGTTCGCTTCAGTTTGAAAAGGGCATTTATATGAGAAAAATATATAATATTTCCAAAAGCGGGGTTCGCCCAAACCCCCCAAAAAATCCTTGGCTACGGGCCTGTGATACAATGTTACACGTTGTTGCCCAAATTAGGATGTGCCCAAGAGGGGCAAAAAAAATATATATATATATATGATTTCCTTTAATATTTTTCTTACATTGATGATCAATGTTCAGTTCTGTTCAAGGATATTACTCAGCAATTAAAGGGCTAGTGCACTCAGTTTACATTTAGACATTAAATAATTAACACTGGATGGCAGAGCTGTCAATTTGGTGGAAAAAGTAAGTAATTATGACAAATACTTTTTTATGTGACTAACTCAGATGTCCGATTTTTGTCAACTGCTCAAAAACAAAACTGAGAAGGCAACTGAACACAGTGCCTGATGTGACCAGAGATCACCGTGATGCTGACGAAGTCACATTAGAACTCCCCACTGCTTTCAAAATAATGTCCGACATTGAAGACTGTGACGTTTGGAATGTCTCTATGTGATGTGACATCAGGCACGCTCTTCAGTCGCCTTTTCTATTTTGTTCTTGAGCAGTTAACTAAAATAAGACTTTCATAGCAGGCACCTAGAACAGTAATTGCCGTAATCACTTACTTTTGTCACCAATTTGACAGTCATAGTTGTATTATTTGCTGTATATATGTCCAAAATGAGTGCATTAGCATATTTGAGTCAAAGCTATACCTTTTTTGCCAGAATTCGCTGATTTGGGTGCGTTTCCCCGCCTAAATATATTTTGCTGCGCTGAATAGAGGGACGTGCCCCAATTAGGGTAATCTAAATAAATTAAGCCCTGTCACAGTATGTCATTGGAGCCTTATTGTGTAATAAACCTGTGTAAAATGACCATACTTGGGACAAGATTATAATTTCCGTTTTGGACAGGGTTCCGTGGTTTATCAAGGTTCAAAACACTACACATTTAAGTATTGGGTCATGATGGATACTGTCAGTATTTAGAGGTTGGTCGATTTACCCAGGTGTTGGTATCCACACATTTCAATGTGCCAGTGCCCAGTTATGACCTTGTAGGCAATCACATCAGCAGAACCACAATTGCTTGTTTATGAAAATAAGCTTATTCACCCTGCATGGACGACAAGATTTAGATTATGGGATTTGTCTCAACTAATTCAATCTCATGATAAAGTAATTTGCTATGACTTAGCATGCTTACAGCTGCAATTGTCTGACACATTTAAAATATCAATGCTCTGATAGCAGAACAAAAATGTTAAAGTTGTCATGAATATACATGTACATGTACATACATGGTCATTACAGGCCATGATACAAATTAAAATCAACAGAGTCTACCTTCAGACTTGACTGCATTGAAAGATAATTCATTTGACAATTGCTGGGAGATATGTCCGCACTCTTGTGAGGATTCTGTAGTGATCCCCTTTTGAGCGCTGATCAAAGTTTTGTGATATTTGATTGCTGTTGGATTGTGTTAAGTGTAAAATGAATCAGATGACGCGATCGAGCTCCTGAATTAGGCCGTTTTATTTGCATACCGACTTGTTGAACTGCTCCATTCGATTTACGCCAATCCTGATGATCGATCGTGACTGCTCGTCTTGCGCAGCTCTTGGATCAAACCGGAGAAAATTGGAGCTGTCCTCTAATGGTCTGGAGTAATGAAATTCTTGCATTTCTTGTTTTCCCATTGATTTCTTTTCTCTTTTTTATCATCTCTCCCTGCATGTAGGAATACAATCTTATTTCTTGGACTGAAGGACTCAAATTCCAATAAACGGAAAAGTAGATTTCCATGAAAAAGAAGATCATGGTACTGGCGATCAGACATATTGGTATTACATATTAGTCCAGGTTTAATATTGCATTTGACCCCTAATGGAACCTCCGGATCACCCAGGGAATCCTGTTGGGCGAAGGAGATATCAGTTATTCAACAATTTTTGCTCTGACGAATAAATATGAACATTCCTTGGACTGTCATGATTATTACTTAGCAGAGATTTGATTCACATGTGAATGGATTTTTCCTGATTTCATTCTTAGACAAAAGTTTGCCCCAGCACACTGATGTATGCATTGATGCATGACTCCCGGAGTAAATTTGTGTTTCATACTTTTCCCTTGCTTCCTATGCCCATATGGTATGAGGAATATTTTTAATCCATGATAACTGGACTATTTTTGACTTGAAGTTGCCAAAATTATCATCAATGTAACATAATGTTTTTTTCTTGAAATAGTAGGATAATTTGATGCATAATTCCACTAGTTGTCCATAGTTAGAAATATTCCCCATATTGTAGGCATATGAAGAAGAGAAAGAGTATGCAGAAACATTATGCATGCAGATAAGACAAGAAATCTGGATTACAATTAAAGAGGTAGTAGCGTGATTTTAGTTGTTCGGGTAAACTGAACAGCATGATCACTTGCAGCATTTGCCAAAAGATGTTCAAGTATTGAAATCTCGTATTTCATATAGGGATCAATATTGTCAGATTCTTCAATTCGGTCTAGTGAACAACATGAAAATGGGAAATGACTGAGATGACGTCGGATAACGTGATCAGGTATCCATGACGTCACATTAGAAGCCGTCACAGTGCGATAGAAGTTCTAAGATCGAGTATGACGTTGCAAAGCATCACGCTCGGAATGCCAGTGCGCGTTTTCTGACGTCATCTCAGGCACTGGAGCCAAGTGCAGGTGCTGTTACGTTTTTCAGAGAATGTCAGAAGTGTGATTTCAATGCCCGTGATATTAAAAAATGAGGTCACAGAAACACGTTCACCATAGTTGCTTTCAACTACTGAATAACTTTTATCGAAATATGTTATTTGCTGAATATTTTTTAAATGACGCTTTTACCTCTTTAAAGAATATTACGTAGCTGAACAAATTAGGCCTGACATATTGACAGGCCTGACATCTCCAGTTGAGCCCTCACAGGTCTCCAGGTGTTTTTACCCCTCGGGCATTTTGGCCTCGGGGTATTGTCATTGCCATGTCCGTCCGTCTGTCTGTCTGTCCGTCTGTCCGTTAACGCATTTTAGGCAAAACCGCTTGAGATACAACCACCAAATTTTCAACACTTATTTATCTAGTGCTAAGTCAGACGCCTATTGAAAGTGGCTTCCCTCGGCCCATATTTTACAGAGTTCTGCCACTTTACAGATATATTAATTTCTACTTCTGTCCTATATGCCTGAATGTAACCAACTATATCTGCAGAACTGTGTTCGGTATAGCTACTATATTTTGGAAACTTATTTATATTGTTGTATTCTACAAGCCAAAAAAGTATAACTCGCCTCGGCTTATGGAGTTATATGCCTCTTTCGGATGTAATCATCTCCAATTTTGTTATCTGTAGTTGAATGTACAAGTTCAGGGGTTATTTTAGACACTTTTCCTTTATATAACTCAATTTCAAAAAGATGAAAAACTCAATTTTTCGGCGCGCCAATAAACAACAAAACTCAATTTTTTCGGGTTTTTCATCGCATGCAGTCTGGAAACTCAATTTTTTTTATCTTTTTAGTAGGACACTTACAATAAATAAATTCGCGACAATTTTTCATCGTGTCAGTAATGTTATGAAGCTCATCAAGCAAAGTTGCGTGTCATACATAGCTGCATACAAGTTTGTTTGCTATCCAACTGTGATTGGCCGATTATATTTTGGCTAAAGAACTTAAGTAGAAATACTTCCCTCAGAGATAGCTTCATTTAATTAAAAAATGAGCGCGAATAAAACAAGAGAGTTTTAAAATCCAAGTTATCTCGGGAAGTTCTATTTGGTCGATTATTTTGGGTGGGGGAGAGTACTTTAGCTCTGGATTGTGATAGGTCAAAGGTGAAAATATTTTCCCTACAAATAGCTTACTTTAGTTTAAAAAATCTATACTTATAGTCAAGAAATAAAAATTGTCCCTTGTCCATTTCCATGAGTTAAGCAATCCTTGACAAAGTTGGTGGTTGAGTATTGTAAGTGTCTGGGTATTTGTAAGTGACAGGAAAGAAATGAAGAAATAAATGGCAATAAAAATGTTAATAAGAGACGTAAAAAATAAAACAATGGGGCAATGGTGGTTGTGAAGTTTTGTGGATTTCACGAAAAAAATCCAATGCTGCTTGGTAAATGCAGATAAATGGCCAAAAATTGCAAATTAAACTCAATATGCACCCTATTTTGTAGTATGTGGTGTGGGACTTGTTTACAAAACATACTGGGGTTTCAGAAATTTCCATCGGGCAGAAATAAAATTATTCATAAAAACGTATATTTTGTATGTTATAGCATATGCCCCCGCATGTAGATCCACAGTTGCGCAGGAGAGAGTGTGGATCTTTTGTTTTTACACCAATCTGCATTGCTCACTTTGTGTATTTATTCCCAAATGGTACATCAGCTGTATTTTGGGGAATGTCTGTTTTGTTCGTTCCTTGTTTCTGGGGAAACGTCTTTCAACGTCACACGCATCCAAGTGAAATGTTGACTGAGAGAGAAAATGCTTGCCCGTTGTCTTGGTTCCGGAGATTGACGGACAGCGTGTCTCGGAGACCAGACTCATAAGCCACAGCAGTATGACAGCAGTGGTTCCCGAGTGGACTAAAAAGGGGACGTAACTTTGAAATATCAAAATGGCGGACTAGTTCGATCGTCAAAAACGTGGCCGAACAATTTGCTTTGAAATGAGAAACGTTCTTTATCGGACCTATACGACTGAAATGAGAACAGTCCAAGACCAGACGTCCTTATCGGAGCTATACGATTGAATAATAAAGGTACACAAGTTATCTGTCTGCACATCAGTTACAAATCCTGAGTGCTTATCTCGACTCGAGTGGCGTGGCTGGTCACACGTTTTTTTTTTCTTTCTCGCGGGGGTTTTGGGGGAGGGGGACGGGATAACAGACGACGAAACTCAGTTTAGATTACTCAGAAACTCAATTTATTTCGTAGAAACTCAATTTTTCGCGCGCCTTCGGCGCGTAAATTCTCAAAATTTTAGAAAACTCAATTTTCGGCAATAAAACTCAATTTACAAAATTTTGCAAAAACTCAATTTGTAATTGTTTTTCATCGTGGTTACCACGATGAAAAAAGTGTCTAGAAAAACCCCTGAAGTTATATCTGTAGATCCGTGTTCGGTACAGCTTATTCGTCTCGGTTCTTATTTTACAGTAGTGCTAAGTCAGACGCCTATCGAAAGTGGCTCCCCTCGGCCCATGCTTTACAGAGTTATGCCCCTTTACTGATATATTAATTTCTATTTCTGTCCTATATGCCTGAATGTAACCAACTATATCTGCAGAACTGTGTTCGGTATAGCTTCTATATTTTGGAAACTTATTTATATTGTTGTATTCTACAAGCCAAAAAAGTATAACTCGCCTCGGCTTATGGAGTTATGCCTCTTTCGGATGTAATCATCTCCAATTTTGTTATCTGTAGCTGAATGTACAAGTTAAATCTGCAGATCCATGTTCGGTACAGCTTCGTCTTGGTTCTTATTTTACAGAGTGCGAAGTCAGACGCCTATCAAAAGTGGCTCCCCTCGACCCATATTTTACAGAGTTATGCCCCCTTTACAGATATATAATTTTCTATTTCTGTCCTATATGTCTGAATGTACTACCGATATATCTTGATCATCCCACATGGAACTATCTCTTCCCCAATTCACACTACACATGGGTCACAATCACTTGGGGAAAGCCGAGGGGTTTTGATTAGATCAATCTCATGTTAGTTTGTGGTATCAGTTCATCTTCTGTTTTATTTTTCATTTCAGTCCATTTGAATTTTGTTTCTTATTTGGTTGTTCAGTTCTCATTTTGATTTTCATTTTGTCAAGTACGTTCGGTTGTCATTTTCTTTTTGTTATTGATTTGTTAAACGTTTATCAGTATTTGGAGATCTTGACTGTTTCAGTTAAACAGTTCAGTTATCATTTCATTAATCAGTTCATTAATCATTTCATTAATCATTTCATTAATCATTTAGTTTGTGCGAATCATTTCGGGTACTAAAAGTGCAGTTCAAAGTGGTTCCGGTCTCGATCAGATAGTGATTTAAAAAAAGCAAATCAAATGAAATGTTTATAAATGCACCATTGAACAGAATTGTCTCTGTATGAGATAGATGAACTTCTAATAGAGAAGATCGGCTTAATGATGATTGACAGTATCATCGTTTGAAATGATAGTATTCCCTAAAATAACCTTGTACGTGACATTCCGAAGAGCTAGCTATGAATGGTTGGATTATATCGTAACCTATGGAATGTGATATCCATTACAGAGTGAAAAAGTATTCCCATCATGTCCCAGCTACGTAGAACCATGGTTTGGTTTGGTTTGGTTTGGTTTCATCATGTCCCAGCTACGTAGAACCATGGTTTGGTTTGGTTTGGTTTGGTTTCATACTGTCATGACTGTAGAAATCTGGATTATACAGTGATGATAAGAGTACTTCGAATATCCATATTGATGCAGTCAAGTGACCCCTAATGCAGCCCCATGGCCTCCTCATCGCTACTGAGATCAGTTGAGTGGCTCCTTTTTGCACAGAGGATGCATCTAACTCAAGAGAAATAATTCCTTTGAGATGAAGCTTAATGGTAATGTGGCAGTCTTAAGTTGCAGTCTTCAATGCTGCTGTTCTGTTCCTATAGGCCGGCCTGGAAGAAGAAAAATTACACTCGATATAATATGCATATGGATGATGGCATATGAAGTGCCAGGGCCTAGCTGTTATGTGTGATGTATCAAATTCAGGACATTTGTGGCTATGAATGAATGCGAGTAAGAGGGTTGGTGGATGGGGAGGGATGGAGGGGAGGGGGGAGGTCATGGTGGTCAGTGATCACGGCCTATCATTCAGTTAAATGATATGTATTTTGGACTATTGAGATTGGTTGTTGCGGAATGCTGCTTGCATGCACTCATAATTTCACTCCTATTATGGAAGCTGTAGCCAGACTGAAGACTGCATCAGCTCAGGATGTACATGTATACATAAATCATGTGCTGGCCCAGAAAGCTCAGGCTGGCTCAAGGGCAGTGGTGTGGAGCTCGGCCGTTTTTAAGAGGTCCGCAATAACGGGGAAGATGGTCATGAAGGAAATGAGAAATTTCCCGATCAGGAAACCCTTGATTGGGAAGAACCCGACAGAAGCCGGGCGGCATTATTGTTCTGCCACCACTGATTGGCTAATCCCTGTCAATGGTAATTTTCAGACGTAGTTTCCTCGACGCCAATCCGAACAGGAGCAATTCCTGTCCAACGTACCCGTAGATGATGCATGAAGTTTTAAGCTCAGGGATCGAACCCATATATGTTAGGTTTAACTTCAAATCGCTCCATGTTAATTGCGGCCGGGGGAATTTCTCTTTTCTGTCTCAATCGGTTTGTCATTTACCCTCTTTGGACCTCTGGAATCATATTGGAGATTGCATTAAAACGACACATGGTGGTTTTCATAGAATAGCTTAGCTGCATGCCGACAACACAAACTGGAAGATAATTGACTAGAAGTTCCATCATGCCTATAAGGCTAACTTTTTCGGAATACTACGATAGATTATTTAATAGTTCAATTTCAGAAAATTGCAATGCGGTTATCCAGCTGATGGCTAAGGGGAGCAATTCTTGTAACTGCTAGAACATGAGTGCCCTCTATCTCATTGAAATACAATAGCTGCATGGATATGACTATATTCATCAATGGAAGTACTGTAATTCAATGAGATAGAGGGCACTGGTGTTCCAACAGTTACAAGATTTGATACCCTCAGCCATTAAAGCTGGATATGACCCCATTGACAACAAAGGAAAAGAAAGTTGATATCTCACTTTCGAGGATAATGATTAGAATTTGGGTGATTATAATTTAAAAGGGTGATTTGAGTATTATTTATTAATATGATCAATTCCTTTCAAAAATCTTATATCAGCTACATGGACCAGTAAAATTCCCTTGATATTTGTGTATCTTTCCATTTAGTTTTGTTACCCCTCGGCCATTTTGGCCTCGGGGGGTATATTGTCGTCGCCATGTACGTCCGTCCGTCTGTCCGTTACCGCATTTTAGGCAAAACCGCTTGAGACACAATCACCAAATTTTCAACACTTATTTATATAGTGCTAAGTCAGACGCCTATCGAAAATGGCCCATATTTTGCAGAGTTCTGCCCCTTTACAGATTTTTTAATTTCTATTTTTGTCCTATATGCCTGAATGTAACCAACTATATCTGCATAACTGTGTTCAGTATAGCTACTATATTTTGGAAACTTGTTTATATTGTTGTATTCTACAAGCCAACAAAGGATTAGTTGCCTCGGCTTATGGAGTTATGCCCCTTTCGGACGAAATAATCTTCGATTTTGCTATCTGTAGTTGAATGTACAAGTTATATTTGCAGATTCGTGTTCGGTACAGCTTATTTGTCTTGGTTCTTATTTCACAGAGTGCTAAGTCAGACGCCAATCAAAAGTGGTGCCCCTCGGCCCATACTTTACAGAGTTATGCCCCTTTACAGATATATTAATTTCTATTTCTGTCCTATATCCCTGAATGTAACCAACTATATCTGCAGAACTGTGTTCGATAAAACTACTATATTTTGGAAGCTTATTTATATTCCTGTATTCTACAAGCCAACAAAGGATTACTCGCCTCGGCTTATGGAGTGATGCCCCTTTCGCACGAAATAATCTCCGATTTTGCTATCTGTAGTTGAATGTACAAGTTATATCTGCAGATCCGTGTTCGGTACAGCTTATTCGTCTCGGTTCTTATTTTACAGTAGTGCTAAATAAGTCAGACGACTACTGAAAGTGGCGCCCCTTGGCCCATACTTTACAGAGTTATGCCCCTTTGCTGATATATTAGTTTCTATTTCTGTCCATATGCCTGAATGTAACGAACTATATCTGCAGAACTGTGTTCGGTATAGTTACTATATTTTGGAAACTTATTGTATTCTACAAGCCAACAAAGGATTACTCGCCTTTGCTTATGGAGATACGCCCCTTTCGGATGTAATAATCTCCGATTTTGTTATCTGTAGCTGAATGTACAAGTTATATCTGCAGATCCGTGTTCGGTACAGTTTATTTGTCTCGATTCTTATTTTACAGAGTGCTAAGTCAGACGCCTGTCGAAAGTGGCACCTCTCGACCCATATTTTACAAAGTTATGCCCCTTTACAGATATATAATTTTTCTATTTCTGTCCTATATGCCTGAATGTAACCAACTACCGGTATATCGTAATCATCCCACATAGAACTATCTCTTCCCCAATTCACACTACACATGGGTCTCAATCACTTGGGGAAAGCCAAGGGGTTTTGTTTAGATCAATCTCATGTTTTGTTTGCATTTTTTGTTTCAGTTTTCATATTGTTTGGTTTGCATTTTGTTTTGTTTCGTTAGCGGATCAATTTGGTTTTTTGTGTCATTTATTGTTTCATTTCAGTTTTCATATCGATATCGGTTAACCTCATTGGAAAGATTGTGACTGTTTCTGTTATCAGTTTGTTTACCATTTCGGTTATCAGTTCCTTAATTGTTATGATTATCATTTAGTTTTGCATATTTTTTTTTCAGTTTAATATTTTGGTTCAGACCAGTTTGTTTTTTGCATTTTGTTCTGTTTATAGTTTCATTTTGTTCGGGTTTCTTTCCATTTATCATTTGGTTTGCATTTAGTTTAGTTAAGTCAGTGGTACAATTTTCGTTTCATGTATGTTTCATTTCAGTTTTCATTTTGGTTATCATTTAGCATGCATTTTATTTCATTATAGTTCGAATCAGAGCAATTCATTTGTTCTTTAATTATCATTCGAAAACAAAATGCAAATAATCAAGTGAAATGCTCATCAAATGCTTGATTTACATACCATCTAACGGAATTCACTGTGTACCTAATTTTGTGAATTGTGTGATTCAATTTTTTCTTCAAACGTTCCAAAATATGTAATTATTTATGAAAGGATTTGGGGTTTTTTCATTTTTCCTCTGCTTCCAGAATCTGCTATTCTTAAATTAGAAACTTGAACCAGTATGCTGACAGTTACATGACTGCGCTCCATCATCTGAATATCCTCAGGTTAGATAATTCTTCCCATGGATGCATATATAGTGACCCATTTAGCTCCAGCTTCCCACTCGTAACTCGGTGTATAATATCGTTCAATATATGGGGCCTGTGCATTTTAGTGTCTGCATGATCAGACAGAACTTTGGGATTTAGAGCAAGCGTTCTCTTGGGATGTCTTATTCTATTCATATAGCATAATTTGCTGCAGACTGCCTCTGCTTCTCTGGACGTGCAGCAGATTAGAGATACATGCTGTTACAGTTGAGAGAGGCAGTTGTAAGATAAGGCTCTGATTGGTCCATCGTCTGTCAGTGACATCTGCAGTGTAGGATAAATTGGCGGATTACAGCTTGCTCACAATTAACATATCCACTTATTTCCGGCGGCGCAGCGCCGCCGGATATCTGAATTCGGTAAACATGGGAGCGGCCATCTTGATATTGGACGAGTAACAGGTGTTTTCTCGAGCCATACTTCACAGACGTGCCGTGGAGTGATCCAACTAGTTTCATATCGTAAAACGACAGGACTGTATCACCCGTTCGTAGTTAACACATTAATATTAATTCTGTTATAATGAATTCATCGAATAAATGTCCTTTAGTACTATTTTATTACGGCTGAGAGACCAAATCGATGACCATACATGATCAAGTTATTCACCTGTACCATGTGTACGTCTGCAGCAAAATGTTTGAGATTGAACTGCGAGTTACTAAAAACTTGAAACAGTAAAACACGCGGATCGGATTGATGTGTAGAGAAAGTCGATCTAGGCTTAATTCACAATGACACACATCAATAAAGAAATAGTGGCTTGATGATGGGTCCCGTATAATGCCACAGCGCGATCTCTTACATCAGGCTATATGAAGTGACTTAATACGTCAACCGGAGAACATTACTTTCAAAGTCCTAGTTTGACATGCGGTTCATGTGCACATTTTGCCAGCAAGCACTTAACTTCCGGCTAACCCACACTTTCCAGATGGGTTCTTGCGCGAACTATACATTAGTCAAACCTTTAAGGAAAACAAACAAATCGACGGTTTTTTTTACCATAATGTGCATCGTGACCTGTATTCACCAGTTGCACACGTAATCGGCTTGTAATACGCAGATTATAAGCTACAAACGTTTCCGCCGGCATTGATGCATCTGCATCAATAAGTTTTCTTGTAATAGAGTGTGATTGCAGTTACAGCTGTTACTTATAAGGACTTATAACATTGCGGTCCCAAAAGGAGGCCCCTGCATGTACATGCTTATCATCATGGTTCGTCTGACAAAGCCGTACCATGACTGAATATGGGTTTCCATAACTAAAAGACCAGCATAATTTTTAGAAGTTTCTAATCACACTTGTGCTCTCATATTTGAACAAATTAAAAGCCAGGTAATGTGTCATATATTTCATCCCCTTTATCTGTGATTGTTTTGACTGGAGAGATGCCCTCATATCAGTCCCTCACTGACATCAAAGAGATCGACCTTCAGCATATTTTCTCGGTATCGGCTTGTCTCTAAACATGTGAAGCCTGCTGCCAGTCATAGTGAATATCCATTTAATATTTACAGAGTTTGCATGTGCTTGGATTCAAGGGTGGTACTGAGTATCCAGACATGCATTATATGAAGGATGATGCTATATCTAAATCAGAAGCCATCACAGGAGGATATACATATATCTGAATGATTCCAGAGCCATTATTCGGGAAAATTGTGTATTTGAAGGACTGAATCAATATATGCTTAAATTAGAATGTACATACTGCATACAGAGGAAATATCTAATGAATACACAGTTGAAGGTTTGGTTATTGCCATTTTCTCTTCACTTGAATATTTTAAGCTATTGCTGTACAATATTTTTCTATCCAAATTCTGTTCAATTTTCTAGGCTTAAGCCACAATATTTGTTCATGCATGGCTATATTTTGACCATGACTTTTATTTCCATGACCATATTTTGACCATGTCTATATTGTATCCATGGCTACATTCTGACCATGTCTATATTGTATCCATTTGGACCATGTCTATAGTGTATCCATGGCTATATTTGGACCATGTCTATATAGTGTATCCATGGCTATATTTTCTCCATGTATATATTTTATCCATCCCTATATTTTGGCCATGTCTAATTGTACCCATGGCTATATTTTCACCATGTCTATATTGTATCCGTGGCTATATTTTCATCATGTCTATATTGTATCCATGGCTATATTTAAATATATTATCATATTTGTTTTTAACACAGCGACATACACTTCCATTCAATGGAAATTCAAGGAGTTTTTATCCAGGAGTTTTCATCCAGGAGTTTTCCAGGTCAATGAATGTCATTTTCCAGGAGTTTTCCAGTGCTAAGATTACATAATTTTGGACATGATTATTAACATATTGTTGATAGAAAAGAGATATTGGTGAGATGACGAACTACAATATGTGATTTTCCATGATATTCCAGGACAATTTAATGAATTTTTAAACACTTTCCATGATTCCAGGAATTTCCAGGAAGTATATGAACCATGTTAATAATCAAATAAGATGTTGATTCAGTACCGGTATCATATTTTTGTCATCATGAGCCAGCTAGTACATGTGGATTTCATTGAAAAAAAAATCAATTTAATAAATACAGGTACTCTTAAGATATGATTGTATGCAATGAAAATTTACATGAAATCCGTACAGTTAATGTGTACAGTTTGGCGAGAAAGAAATGATAATCATGATATGAACTAATGTTTGTCATGTATGTGAATCCACTGGCAAACTTTGTCCCACAAGATCACAATTGGAAACACTGTTGCAAGTTGACCCATCAGATGACCAATATATGTGTAACAAACTATTCAGAAAATGAACAATATGTAACAAAATCACCAGAATGTAACAAAATGACCAGTATGTTACAAACTGACCAATATGTAACAAAATGACCAATACATATGTAACAAAAGGACATGTAACAAACTAACCAATGTGTAACAAACTGACAATATGTAACAAAATTACCAATATGAAACAAAATTACCATATGTATAACAAAACGACTAATATGTAACAAATATGACCAATATATATATATATGACTAATCCACATAAATCTCTTTATGGGCATGTTATAACAGGTTCATGCCAGGAGCCATGGAGCACATTTGAAAGGGGGGGGGGGGGGCTGAACTCCTATATATTCTGGTCATGTTAAATGTTGGATTGGTGCTATCTAAGATAGGACTTATAACATTGCGGTCCCAAAAAGTGCACCCCCAAGGGGCTATTAAATTTAGGTCACTTAATTTATTTTTCGATAAAAAAAGACTTCATATGGGATAGAAAATGAGGAAGAAAAATTTGCTCAAGAAATCAGGTGGACAAGAAACTAAAAGTGCCCTTTTATCCGTGAGGATGCATTTTTTGAAAGAGGTATATTACCAATCAGTGTTCATTTATAAAGGTGAGCAGGTGGGTCAGGGAGCCCAATGACTGGTCATACCTTGATCCCATTTACTATGTGAGCTTATCATGCATCATGACTGGTCTACTCTGGGGGGAAATATTGATAATGGAAACATGATATGACTAACAGTATGTTATTAAATTATGCATGAATGATAAGGATATCACATATATCATGGCCAGATGGGGTATGGAGATAATCTACAATAGATTCAATGCTGTATTAGTGACATGGGGTTTCCGGGAATCACTGCAGAGAAAGCTGTTACATTTGGTTTTACATCAAATTTAGATTCCATTCTGGATGAATACATGGTTGGATGATGCTGGTTGACTGATGTGGCTGCAAGTCTAGCTGCAGTTTTACTGTGCAATCTGTCACGCTTTAGTGAGTCACATAGCTAAACCACAGGTTTCCATGGTCCCTGGTGATCTCGAATGGATTAATAAAATCTGGTGCAATGGCAGTATTGGTCTGGTTCGAAATGTAGATCACTACCACAAATCTGAATTTTAATCAAGGCCAAGCTACGTCGTGCGCTTGCTCACACAATAGAGTATATCACAGAAACCAGTGCCATCTTGCATATGAGGCAAGGCTGACATAAACAAGTCGATAATTATGACATCGACCATGTGTTCGATTGTCATCTCAGTTTGCATGCATGGCACTGCTTGGTTTCCATGATACCGTCTATTTGTAAGCAATACAACTGGAGTGATAAAGTCAAATTCACCTGAGAAGTACAGGATAATGAAATGCAAAATAATATTTCAATGTTTTGATATGATATTTGTAGGTAGTATATGGGGATGCTGATGGTTGTATTGTTTTACACATGTAGATTAATTATACACTGAATTTGGGGTTACGTATTATCCTTAACTGGGTCGAGCTGTGCAGTTCTATTGTCTTAGTATATAATATATTATGTACCTGAAATGTGTATAAGTATGAAATATTGTTTTCCATATTTTCTCATTTCAATATCTTCATTGCACATCTATATTGACGGGAGAATTTTCTTGACCATATACTCCAAGCCATTAAAAAGAAATCCCCCTATTCGTCATGTTTGTTGTAATCATTAATCATGTGGTTATATCATAATCCAGATTCAGGTAATTCAAATCAGTTATCCAAAGAGACCCTGCATCATCAATTAGCAGATAATATAATTTTAAAACCCGCCAATTAATTATGTCAAATGGGATTCCAATATCAAATGCTTGTTGAACATGTTAAATACAGAATACATGGTAGTGTTGTGGACCACCAGCTGTTGGGATAAAAATATTTGCCCTATGAGCAGAATTGCATAAAATATTTATGGGTAAATTTACAAAACTGACGGTTATAGGAGCATAATAGATATCTGCTTGCTTGATGGATTTCTGAGCGAGTGTATTACAAAGTGTTTTATTATGCGTACATTGAAGAAAAAAGATGGAAAAAACCAACTCGAAAAGCCTGATGGCATTGTGAGAGAGATTTAGTGCATTGCTCTTGACGAGGGGGGGAAAAAATGACCTGATGTCTGCAAATATTTTACCACTGGATTGCGAGTGCAATTATAGAATGCTGAGTAAATCATCGTGTCCTGGCGGGTTTCTGTTCAGAGCTTGCTAACACAATCTGGCAGATTGCAGCCCGGATCCTTAACTACAAATAGTGTGAAACGCATTATCGCAAGAAGCAGGAAAATTGCTGTAGTGGGCTGGCTTGACATGCTTGAGGCATTGTAACATGTATACAGGTCAATACTGCATAACCCATTGAGCTTCAACAGAATCTCTGTCGGCTCCGACAATTGCAAATATATTCTACTATATATTCTACTGTCCTGGGAATTTCTTAGATATTTATTTTCAAGGATTTGAGTTCTTCAGATATCAGCTAATTTTCTTCAAATTCTGAAAATTGAATGTTACATCTTAAGAATTATCTATGTGACATTAATGGTACATCCCAGTTTAATGACTGTTTGATAACAATGGTACATTCTTGGTATTATCTGTGTGACAACAATGGTACACCCTAGGAATTGGTACATCCTATGAATTATCTGTGTGACACTAATGGTACATCCTAGGTAGTACATGTGTGATTAAACAATGGTACATCCTAGGTAATGTACTAGGTATTATCTGTGTGACAGCAATGTGTGATAACAGCGGTACATCCTGTAAATTATCTGTGTGCTATCAATGGTACACCCTAGGTATTATCTGTGTGATCATTGGTACACCCTAGGTATTATCTGTGTGATATCAGTGGTACACCCTAGGTATTATCTGTGTGAGATAACCACTACTTATGTCCTTGGCATTAGCTGTGTGATATCATTGGTACATCCTAGGTATTATCTGTGTGATATCAATGGTACACCCTAGGTATTATCTGTGTGATATCAATGGTACACCCTAGGTATTATCTGTGTGATATCAATGGTACACCCTAGGTATTATCTGTGAGAGATAACTACTACAGCCTATAGAAATTACCTGTGTGACATCAATGGTACACCCTAGGTATTATCTGTGTGATATCAATTGCAATGGTACACCCTAGGTATTATCTGTGTGATATCAATGGTACACCCTAGGTATTATCTGTGAGAGATAACTACTACAGCCTATAGAAATTACCTGTGTGACATCAATGGTACCTGCTATGAATTGTCTGTATGATATATGGTACATATTATCTGTGTGATATCAGCGGTACACCCTAACTATATTATCTGTTTCATAATCACACACCAAGTATATCATCATGGGTATTATCACTGTGATATTAAATGGGAAGGGGATTTGGTTTAATGTCACCCTCAAGGTTATTTCACTCAAATAGTGACAGCCAGTTTGGTTGGTGGAGGATTAGGTCAGAGTACCTGAAGAGAACCATCGGCAAGAATAACTTTCACACATGCACCAACCTTTGCCAGTTCAGTGGTGTGAGGCTATATATATAGGTCACCAGCGAAGCGGTCACTGAGGGCCTGTGATATTAATGGTACATTATAAGTATTATCTGTGTGATATCACCGGTACATCCCAGATATTATCTGTGTGATAACAATGGTACATCTTTAGGTGTATTCTGTCTGATATCACTCATACATCCTATGTTTATTCTATGTGATGCCAATGGTACATCCTACGTAATTTTTTGTATAATATCACTGGTGCATTGTTGGAGTTTTTCAGTCTGTATAATGGATATGTGATTAAAGGAAATAGGGGGAATTACTGGGTAATTTTGCTGATGTATTCAGATATCTAGGGATGGTAGATATTTATTACCAGTGGCTATGCATAATTGGTGCAAGAATGATGTGGGTATGCAGGGCGCGAAATGTTCGGGTGTCCACCTGTCGATGACAGGTAGTATTTATGTGCGACAGGTAAAAAAAATAAATGACTGTCGCATGCGACAGGTGAAACACTGCAGGGATTCATAGGCGTTGATCTTTACTAACGCCCGAAGCAAGAAAAACTTCTTGTTGTTGTTGTTAAACGATGTCTCAACTTCTGCTGAGAGCATGCCATGCTTTAGAGCTAAAAATAAATTTAGCCTCGTTATGCTTCGGCAAGCGTCGACGTTCGATCAGACCTCAACGCTCCAGATTTGCTTACACTGTTGGAGAGACCATTGGAGATCGGCAGCCGCCGAGGTATATTTCAAGTCACGGATATTCTTCAGATCAAAGGTCACAGTGAACAGATCGGGAACCCACGCTCAGATGTCAGACAAACGAGTAAAAGAAGGTTATCGACGGATGTCTGTCAAACTGTACGCATTGCGGCAGGAAAGCGGACTTAGGAAAATGTGCTCAAGTTTACTGAAACAAATTCCATTCGGTCTACTGCTAAAGAATTCCAATGTTACCATATCATTAATTTTTTTTTTAAACATTACAAACGTGAAGCTGATCTAGAGAATGTATTCTAATAGCCTGACAGGGGCGACACTAACCAGACATGAGGTTGGTTGTGTTGTGCTTCTCAATCACCGTACGTTCACTGGTATATTCCATGAACACAAAATGCTAATAACTTTATACATATCTGTGCTTCCGTCATCGTGCCTCATAGTGACATTTCAAAAAACAAATTAGAAATGAAAATGAATGGTAGGCTACTGGGGAAAGCTAGATTGTGCGAGGTTTTTTTGGTTTGGTTTTTTTTTTGGTAATCGGTTATTTATCATTTGACCAGGGAGAGTAATTATTTATCATTTGCCTAGCAATTATCAAAACTAATTAATGAATTATTTGTCATTCTGTGTTCTTACTACATGAGGTAATAACAACATTTTAAAACTCAAGAAATCAGAAATTTGGTGAGTGGGCATTAAAAATAAAATCCTCAGGACTAAAATAGATAGTTTTCTCATCAAAACATCCCGGTGCGTTCATCGTTTAAACATAATTCGATCAGCATATAGAAATTTTGACAAAATTGTGTACAAGTAAGTTTTGGGTGGGACAGGTAGAAAAAAACCTTACCTGTCACATGTGACAGGTGGACTGAAAAAAACATTTCATGCCCTGGTATGGGTTGCACAGCATGCTCGGCATGATCAGTGCCCATTGTTTCACGATGGACTCGGGAGTGCCCAAAACCAAAACCATTATGAAATTCCTTACCTAAACCAATGTTCCTGATAAATGAGAGAATGAGAGTGACATATATCATAAACAATAAATACATATACATATATGATGCGATATTGTTTATATCTTTAAGGTATTATTAAATGCTGACCATATTGTCAGGCAAGCCTTCATAACCCAAGCTGTGATATGCTATACAGATGGAAATGCCTTCATTCATGTTTGATTCAATGCAGTAAACATGGTAAAGATAAATGATGATATCTATATCATTGATATATTGCTGCAAGTTTTGCCCACTTTCCACATGTTCCATGCCAGAACTTCATTAGGCCATCCTTAAAAATATGTTTGTTGGCTGTAACCCGACCCTACCTCAGGAAGTTGGGTCGGTAGGTAGGTAATTTTTTTTTTTTTTTTAGATCAGGTTTTCCTTTTGGAGAGGCTGGAAGAGGTTAGTGTGATTTAGTTCAGATACTAAGCAGGTCATTTGAAATATTCTTTTTGTCTGGCAGCAAAATTATTTCAGTATAGAAAACTAGTTATCTTCAAGGTATAAAGCAAGATATTCTTAAATTCAGGCTTGTGTACCTGTTTTATTTCTTAGAAGACATCGACATCCTTGAACACATTCTTGACAATGACTAGTGACTAGCTGGTCAAAAAAAATAAAAAATATACCACTACCAGACAAACTTTTGCCAAAATTGTGACAGGAAAGAAAAAAATCCTCTCAGTGTTATACAGAAGGTTGTTCATTATACCATTTGGAGTTGAGAAAATTACCTCAAATTAACCATTAACATCATTACTGCCCTTCCTCGTCGCAAATTTATGGTGTGCTTTTATTGAATACTTAGGTACTTTCTTTATTCAGATTAGAAATACATCGTAATTTAATTTACTGACAACAATGAGGTAAATACTAAGTTTCTAACCTGTGTCTTTTCGTGGAATTTAGTCCGAGGTGGAATTCTGACAAGCGTATTTGATGCCGACATCGGAACGTCAAAATTAAGCTGACGGCACCATCTCATCTAATTTGTCAAGACCGCCGAAGCCACCGACACTATATCCATGGCTTTATCGACATAGAGGGTTATAAAGTTTCCGTTAAACAACAAAGCAGTATAGATTTTCTGCATTTAGGCACACTGAAGTCTTCTCGGATAAAAGTAGAAATCCAAACATCGTTGTTGTTGTAACATCGTCAGTCTCCGAATCTGTCGGTGTACGGACCCACGTGGTGCATGGTGACAGTCCTAAACATGTCTACGTTCCAAGTCGATTCGCGACCGAGCTCTTCATGGCAGGTTTTAATAATCAACCGTTTTGAAATATTTTTCCCATCCTGTGTTGCTGTTGCCTCTCGATGTGTCCTCTCGTCAAAACCCAAACACAAAACAGAAGGGGGAACTTCCCGCCGTATACACGTGGTCGACGAAAACTGCATTCCCCTACGGACTGGGCCATGGAGGATATGCCTTCAAAACGTGCGATATAAGCTCACATCGCGACTACTGGAGAGTGAAATCCTGCTTGCTTTTGCTAGGCGAACGTTTTACATACGTTTACACAAGCGAGGAGATAGGGGAGATAATTCTGACATTGCAAAATAAAATAAAAAGATGACCGGTCGGAAAATCGGCGAAAAAAGTTTCCAGTCGGCGGATTTTTGGACAGTCGGTCGGGTTACGCGCAACAAACTTATTTTTAAGGATGGCCTTATCTCAAGATACATGTATGCCAGCTAGGACAAATCGTACATGTATATTTATTGCTCTCCCGCAGAGGATCCTCTATGTTATTATCTGTGCATGTCATTGTGGAATCTTTTTGATGGGCATGTATTCATACACCCATAACTGCTGAGATGGATTGTTTGAAGTAAAACTGGCCAATTCCAATCTTCCTTTCTCACATTAATTCTTAGATTATACTGGTTTGCACAGGTGCATTGATGCTTGACTCCTGGTGTACCTTTGCGGTTCATAATCTTCCCCTCCCGAGAAAGGACCATTATGCATACATGTACATTGATGATACATTTGGTTCAAGTTGAAAATAATCCAGTTATCACTGATTAAATTTATTCTCCATGCTGTAACCATGGTAACCAGAGGAAGGAAAGGGACAGTAAGAAGACAAATTTAAGCATGAGTCACATGTCAGTGTACTTGTTTGAATGCCGGGGTGAATCTTTTGTTTGAGAATTAAAGTGGAAAAGGCGGTTTCCGATATATCCGTGGTTATCATATGCATGTGTATTTGAGAATTAGGTCGGGACATTCATGCTTCTAGGAGCGCAAGATTTTATTGGGCAATGAAGCAATATGAAGACCGGTTCACAGTGGTTCAGGATTTCTTACAGTTGTGATTGGTTGAGAAGGAAAGGTAAAGACAAAAAGTAACGGACCAATAAAAACATTATATACCATGCACTTATGGGAGCAAAAGAGAATGGTACTAAAGGAGATGCCAATGAAAAGGGAAAATATTCAGCATTGTTCCAGAAAACTAATAAGGCACTTTGGAGAAAATGACATTTTATGAAGATAGAAGCATATTTCATAGAATTTCTATCTAATCGCACATATTAGAATAGGGTTAAACCATTATAGTACAGCATAGAAATTCCTAATTAAGCCTGATGAAGCCCTAATTCTATCATTTATTTTCAATGATAAAGGTTTGCCTCTTGTCAAAATATAAGGAAAAATGATATTTTATTTTCAAATTGTCTGTAACCTCCTAAACATGGAACTTAAAGGCAGAAATGTTACCAAGTATTTCTTGCAGATGGATCTTTTGAAATAGTTTCAATTAGATTCTTCTAGAAGAAATGCAAACAAGGACAAAAATTTAAAAATATATAAATAAAAAAAAGTAATAGCGGAGAAATACATACTGGTTT
The DNA here is from genome assembly GCA_036873755.1 of Hanleya hanleyi. Taxonomy (NCBI): domain Eukaryota; kingdom Metazoa; phylum Mollusca; class Polyplacophora; order Lepidopleurida; family Hanleyidae; genus Hanleya; species Hanleya hanleyi. Next base: position 26,061 of record JAVTVY010002015.1, read on the forward strand.
GGTATAGTGATAGTCGTAACCAGTTTGCACACGATGGTTCATAAAAGGATTTTGTGGTTGATGGAGTGATTATAGCTCTCCCACCTAGGGGTAATTTGCGTCTCACGAGGAGATTTATTATTGGATATTGCTGGATCCGTGTTCGAGTCTCGAGAATTCGATGGCCTCGCTGTCCAACACACCTGTCCGAGGTGAATTACGCCCCCGGAGTAAAGAATCCTCGGATTGATATGGAAATTCCTGGAAAATAGAAATGGGTCAGAGGGGCATTCCCAGGAAATTCTCCACTTTCTGGATATTATAAAGCTGCAATTATATAACGCAACTGAATGAAGTAGGATATTATGTTATTGTCAGATATCTAAAAATTCTCAGATTGGTGTGGCAATGAATGGGGTAATTCGGGTATTTTGTTTCTCAGGAACAGAATGAACCATTACTTACAGGGGTAAAAGCATTTAATCTCTGGTTGTTCATGTTTTCTGTCTTATTGTTTCATCAGCATTGAATTATCATTCTGCTTTGTAAGTGTAGACAATCGTTTCACTTATAAAAGTGTTTGAGCACCCGTATTTTCATTGCAAGCACTTTTGTGCAGAAAATTGTTTCATTTGTGGAAATATTGTTTCACTTATGAAAGTGTGTGAGTGTTCATATTTCGATTACGATTTTGCTTTCATGAGCGTTTTTTTTTCCATTGTGGAAAATCAGTTCATTTATAAAAGTGCTTTAACAAAGTAAAATAAAAGTGCATTTTTGTTAAGCACAGCTCGCTCTCGCCATTAAACATGTTGGCGCACTCATTACTGTTTTCGTTTCTGCATTCACAATTTGTTTGCATAAAAATCGTTTTTTTGTTGTTTACCCTGTGTAGGTACCAAAGAATAGATTTAGGGGTTCAAATGGGGGTACATACCGATCTAGCCAAACTCTCCTAATCTCACTTTGAACTTTTCAGTTGAGTTTGAGGGATAAATGTCTGGGTTATTAAAGTCTAATCCAATAGTAACACTCTGTTACAATTGTATGACAAAGAATTATCAAAAATCAGTAATCAACTGGAACGACAAAATAATTTCTAAGCCAGACTCGTGTAGTTTTACCACTCAGATTGGCTCCTTTAATCAGCAATAAATCTCTTTTCTCGCTTTAACCTAATGGCATTACACCTGATATTACAATTTCACCATAATGTAAATTAATATAAATTGGCTGCAATTTGCTTTATTTTACCGGTAGTAAACTGTCTGGAAAACTGAGCAATCCGCAACCTGAAAATTTGACATATTATAGATTATCGGCTGAGATATATAGTGTATAGCTGGATTTCTGCAGAGATTTTGATGAGATGTGCGCATATTTTCTGGGAGCCAGCTTGGCTCAGTGATATTGCATGTAGTATAGCCAGTGGGCCATTTTATTGGATTACGTTTTGTGGTTGGTAACGTTCAATATAGCACATGTTTGGCAAGGATAACTAAGGAGAATTGGATAGCTGGGGAGCCAGGGTTAATCATCTTCATGACCTCCTGACCTCCCCTGTCATATTTAGTCCCCCAATGTGATAAATGTGTTTTCTAAGCATATTGGGCATCTGTCATTACGATTATGATCACCCAGACAGGTTGTCTGACACCCAGCCCTTCAGCCTCCAACATCTTATTATTGACAATTTGGCAGATCTAGATTTCATGGGCCAATGGTTCCAAGCTAGCTATATCCAATATTTTGAAGAGGATTTGTCACAACAACAACTTGCATCTAGAATAGCCATGAGCTTTATATAGTGCAACAGTTTTTACCCCTCGGGCAGATTCTGCCCGAGCGGTATTGTCGTTGCCTCCATCGTCTGTCCGTCCGTCCGTCTGTCCGTCTGTCCATCATATCATTGTAAATACATTATCTCAAAAAGTCCTTCACTTACAACAATGGAACTTCATACAGTTGTTTAATACAGCCAGTACCAGAAGCCTATTGAAAGCCGGTGCCATTGGATGTGTTTTTCAGGACTTATGCCCCTTTATACATGTCTGTCTGTTTTTACCCCTCGGCCAACTTTGGCCTAGGGGTATTGTCATCATCCGTACGTCCGTTACCGCGATATCTACAGAACCGTTTCATGCATGGCAACCAAACTTGTTACATCTATTTATCTTCACGTAAATCAGAAGCCTATCGAAAATGAGTCATCTCGGACAATATTTTGCAGAGTTATGCCCCTTTTTACAAATAAAAATCGATTTATGATTTGTTAATTATTGTGATAATTTCAGAACCGTTCCATATACGACATCCTAACGTGATACAGTTGTTTCTCTTGACCTGAACTAGATGCCTATCGAAAATGAGTCGTGTCAGAAAGTATTTTGCAGAGTTATGCCCCTTGTCTAATAAAATCCACTAATTCCTATGTTAAGTTTGCATATAATTTCTATATCGATTCATGTTTGTATACTATCACATTTATTTATTGATTGGATGACTGATTTATTGATTTATTCTCTTACACAATGCGAAGAACAAACGTATATCTATAGTGTATGTATTTATTCCAGAAACAAATTAATTTAAGGGGAGGAAAACTTCTTTTTTTTCAAAGAAAGTACACTTACAATACCAGGGGTAAATATTTCTTCCCACAAGCCAATCAATTGGTAGAGACACCCTTACATTATAATAGCTGGGGTTCAGAGCCGAGGGGTTTCGATAGCGCAGCTTCATGTTATCCTTGTAAACACATTATCTCAAAAAGTCCTTCACTCACAACAATGAAACTTCATACAGTTGTTTAATGCAGCTAGTACCAGAAGCCTATTCAAAGTCGGTGTAATCGGATGTGTTTTTCAGGAGTTATGCCTCTTTATACAGGTCTGTTGGTCCATATCCTTGTAAACACATTATCTCAAAAAGTCCTTCACTCACAACAATGAAACTTCATACAGTTGTTTAATACAACCAGTACCAGAAGCCTATTGAAAGTCGGTGCCATTGGATGTGTTTTTCAGGAGTCATGTCCCTTTATACATGTCTGTCTGTTTTTATCCTTGTAAACACTTTTTTGAGACTTACAATCTACAAGAACGTATCCACCCATTGCCCACCACAGACCTCCACACTACCATAGACCACATCTACAGTAACGCCCCCAATACATCAAGTGGAGTGTTGGAGAGTTACTTCTCCTACCACAAACCTGTGTGGATTGCTGTGAATATAGATAGTAATCGTTCGACTACATCTACTATAGGGAATCACTGCTCTATTGCTATATTGTTATACCCCCCGACACGTAGTGTAGGGGGCGTATACTGGTTTCAGCTTGTCCGTCCGTCCGTCCGTCCGTCTGTCCGTCCGTCCGTCCGTCCGTCCGTACGGATGTCCGTACGTCCGTCCGTAACATTTCGTTTCCGGAGCATAACTTGACAACCGCCAGTTGGATTCCTCTCAAATTTGGTATGCAGCTACCATACCATGAGACCTTGCTTGGGATTGCGTTTGGCGTATGTGCGTCTACAGGTGGCGCCACCTAGGGTCAAAAGTTTCTCATGTCAGTTCGTAACATTTCGTTTCCGGAGCATAACTTGACAACCGCTACTTGGATTCCTCTCAAATTTGGTATGTAGCTACCTTACCATGAGACCTCGCTTGGGATTGCGTTTGGCGCATGTGCGTCTACAGGTGGCGCCACCTATGGTCAAAAGTTTCTCATGTCAGTCCGTAACATTTCGTTTCCGGAGCATAACTTGACAACCGCTACTTGGATTCCTTTCAAATTTGGTATGCAGCTGCCATACCATGAGACCTCGCTTGGGATTGCGTTTGGCGCATGTGCGTCTACAGGTGGCGCCACCTAGGGTCAAAAGTTTCTCAAGTCATTTCGTAACATTTTGTTTCCGGAGCATAACTTGACAACCGCCAGTTGGATTCCTCTCAAATTTGGTATGCAGCTACCATACCATGAGACCTTGCTTGGGATTGCGTTTGGCGCATGTGCATCTACAGGTGGCGCCACCTAGGGTCATTCCGTAACATTTCGTTTCCGGAGCATAACTTGACAACCGCTACTTGGATTCCTCTCAAATTTGGTATGTAGCTACCTTACCATGAGACCTCGCTTGGGATTGCATTTGGCGCATGTGCATCTACAGGTGGCGCCACCTATGGTCAAAAGTTTCTCATGTCAGTCCGTAACATTTCGTTTCCGGAGCATAACTTGACAACCGCTACTTGGATTTCTTTCAAATTTGGCATGCAGCTGCCATACCATGAGACCTCGCTTGGGATTGCGTTTGGCGCATGTGCGTCTACAGGTGGCGCCACCTAGGGTCAAAAGTTTCTCAAGTCAGTTCGTAACATTTCGTTTCCGGAGCATAACTTGACAACCGCTACTTGGATTCCTCTCAAATTTGGTATGTAGCTACCTTACCATGAGACCTCGCTTGGGATTGCGTTTGGCGCATGTGCATCTACAGGTGGCGCCACCTAGGGTCAAAACTTTTTCTTGTCGGTCCGTAACATTTCGTTTCCGGAGCATAACTTGACAACAGCTAATTGGATTCCTCTCAGATTTGGTATGTAGCTACCTTACCATGAGACCTTGCTTGGGATTGCGTTTGGCGCATGTGCGTCTACAGGTGGCGCCACCTATGGGCAGAATTTTTTCAGTTGGTCCGTAACATTCCATTTCTGGAGCATAACTTGACAACGGCTGATTAGATTCTTCTCAAATTTTGTATGTAGCTGCCATACCATGAGACCTAGCTCAGGATGTTGCATATGCGTCTACAGGTAGTAAGTTTAATATTTCACTTCCCATTTACTTCCTTTTCCTCTTCAATATGGTTATCCAGATGACAGTAATTCGCCTATCTGTTGCAACAGCCCATTTCAAGTCTACACGGTTCTAGTGGTAACAACAGTTAGGTAAAATACAATATGCCTGCATAACCCCATTCTCAACAATCATTATTAACATCAATTTTCTGAACAATCCATTAAACTCATCTGAGTATCGTCACGACACATGCATAGACAATCCGTTAACCGCACTCCAACCGAGCGAGGTCTCATTGTCAACTAGTTACATACTGTGCCGCCACTCATAACATGTATACTTATATTCCTCTACAAATACTCGTCAATTCCTATCAAATGTGCATCCGGGGGGTATCTTGTAAGCATGCTTACTGATGATTTCCACTGCCACAATCCCATTCAGCTTACTTGTGAAACGTTAACCACCCCCATGTATCTATGCCCTTACGGGGGGTATCTTGTAAGCAGACTTACTGATCATTTTGATCAAATGTGTGCATCCCTCAGACTATGCTCTAGTTTTGTCTGTATGATCTATATCATACAGGTAAAATTATGCCCACCCCAAATATGTGAGTTGTTGGGGTCAGAAACATTATTTCCACAATTGCTCTGGGCCCGGCCCGAGGGGTCCCGATGGCGACAGCCACATGTTTTCTTTCTGTATTTCTAAATTGGCCTGATAAAAATGGCCAATTTGGGAGTAGGTTTCACTGATCAATTATATTAATGCTCAAATTGCCACCTGCAACAGCAACATGTCCAAGAATATAGCTATAGCATAATTCGGAAAGGGTTTTATCGCCCTAATTGCATTAGAGGCGCGCCTTGGCGCAGGGAAGTTCCAGTAAGCACCAAAGGCCCTCACAATTATTTTAAGGAATTAATTGAGGAAGATCAATTCAATGATGTAAACAAGAGATATATGTTGATATGTACAAAGTAGATACCATAGATTCCCATTTATAAAATATTTTTTCAAACAACTTCTCGAGGCTAGTTTCTCAGTCTATTATTTGAAATTTGTTACAGGAACCTTTCTGAAAAGCAAAAGTGAAGCGTCATACCTCCGACCTTAAAGAGTGGCAATGATTAAGGGAGAGATCATTCCCTTTCTGGATAGGACTATATATAGTGTTAAATCTTCCATTGTTTTATTTTTCAATATATTAACATTAAAATATTGCCAATGTGGAACATCTAAATTTACTGGATCAATGGTTAAATTTGCAATGATGGCACAGGACCATTTTTGCAACATGACCAAAAATAGCTAAGCTACTTATATATTATCCATAGACTTCAAACTTCTTATGATCATTTCTTTGTAATAAATTCAATACACAACTTCCCCATAGTGTATTTCAAATACATGTACTGCATATGGTGTATTTGATATACAACGCGGCTGAACTTTTCCCTGGATTAGGTCAAAAGAGGTGGAACTCCACACATCAGCTCGGATGATCATTGGATGACACAGTTATATTTGAGAAAAAATATATTTGAACAAAAAAAATCAGGAAAAATGGTATATGTATTCATGGTAGACACTCGACAATGTATGCCCATATATTGTCTATCATGTAACTATTACATACCGGTACACCATTTTTCCTGATTTTTTTTTCTTTTTTAATATTTTCAATTAAATAATTGTCATTAATTCAGCACATATACATGAAACACTCATGATTCCAGGCCTAATAGTTTACAACCAACTTAAATACCTAAGAATAGATGATTGCAATAATTGTATTTCATAGTTGATATGTTGGACTGTATATTCTTCAGTGGAGGAAATTTCAAAGGAAATGTTGCTTTAAGCTTCCACTTTGTAGCAATTATCTGATTACATAGCTCTTATTGTTTTGGTTGAGTGCCAAGATAAAAAAATCCATTATATTGATACTTTACATGAAAATCCATCTTGGTTATCATCATTCTATCACATCTGTTAATGAAAATCAAGGAACTGTTTATGTTTATTCTGTTTATCTAGGAGAGTTCATAGCAGTTCTACTGCAAGATATCACATGTTTGCTTTGAAATGCCATCCTGGCAGAGATCTGTTTTGTCCGCTAAGGTAAACAAATCTGATAAATGTTAATGAAAGTTGATGCCAATGCTTTACCCAACAAATCTCTTCTTATCTTTTATTTCTGGAATACTGGGAACAACCCAGTAACAGATACAGTTCACATGTATACCTCTGATATCAATGGTTATTGTCTATAAGTGTATAAACTTTGTAATCATTTGAAACCCTTCAATAGGTGTCTACAGTATAATCCTGTTAATGATTTGATTACGGTACTCTATCTCAACATTCAATCTGTTAATGATTTGATTACGGTACTCTATCTCAACATTCAATCTGTTAATGATTTGATTACGGTACTCTATCTCAACATTCAACCTGTTAATGATTTGATTACGGTACTCTATCTCAACATTCAATCTGTTAATGATTTGATTACGGTACTCTATCTCAACATTCAATCTGTTAATGATTTGATTACGGTACTCTATCTCAACATTCAATCTGTTAATGATTTGATTACGGTACTCTATCTCAACATTCAATCTGTTAATGATTTGATTACGGTACTCTATCTCAACATTCAATCTGTTAATGATTTGATTACGGTACTCTATCTCAACATTCAATCTGTTAATGATTTGATTACGGTACTCTATCTCAACATTCAATCTGTTAATGATTTGATTACGGTACTCTATCTCAACATTCAATCTGTTAATGATTTGATTACGGTACTCTATCTCAACATTCAATCTGTTAATGATTTGATTACGGTACTCTATCTCAACATTCAATCTGTTAATGATTTGATTACGGTACTCTATCTCAACATTCAATCTGTTAATGATTGGATTACGGTACTCTATCTCAACATTCAATCTGTTAATGATTTGATTACGGTACTCTATCTCAACATTCAATCTGTTAATAATTTGATTACGGTACTCTATCTCAACATTCAATCTGTTAATGATTTGATTACGGTACTCTATCTCAACATTCAATCTGTTAATGATTTGATTACGGTACTCTATCTCAACATTCAATCTGTTAATGATTTGATTACGGTACTCTATCTCAACATTCAATCTGTTAATGATTTGATTACGGTACTCTATCTCAACATTCAATCTGTTAATAATTTGATTACGGTACTCTATCTCAACATTCAATCTGTTAATGATTTGATTACGGTACTCTATCTCAACATTCAATCTGTTAATGATTTGATTACGGTACTCTATCTCAACA